>JAVQJG010094330.1:0-16430 GCA_036024015.1 Craterocephalus amniculus | reverse complement strand
CCGTTCTAAGGCAACACCCTCTATCTGAATTTGTAGTCTTTCATTTATTGCTCTATTGCTGAATATCATGAATTTAGTTTTTTTTAAATTTAATGATAATTTATTTTTGTCAAACCAATTTTAAATTTTTCTATTTCTATTTGTTTCCTGAGACTGCTGTATTAAAATGGCCAAGGTACTTTGATTCAGTAAAGCAGCAGTAAAGATGTATGTTAACTATAGAGTTGATGTTATACAGTATTCAAGATGAATCAGTGCGTGAAATATGGGAGGGCATGGTACTGTAGCATATAGTGGATGGAGGGTTTGGTGAGTACCCCTCTGTAACTCTTCAAACTGATCCACATTGCACCTCTAATGGGACAACTTGGTCATTTCTTTCAGAAAGTTTGAGAAATTTCTCCAACCCTGATTATTTATTTGTCAAACAGGTGGCATCACTCGTGACACTTTCCAGAAGGAGCTCTGGTGTTACGACCCTGTTGCTGACAAGTGGAGTCGGCGGGCTGACATGATGGAGCTCCGCGGCCTGCACTGCATGTGCACGGTGGGAGACAGACTCTACGTCATGGGTGGGAACCACTTCCGAGGCAGCAGCGACTACGACGACGTCCTGGGCTGCGAATACTACAGCCCAGACACAGACCAGTGGACAGTGGTGGCGCCGATGCCCCGGGGCCAGAGCGACGTGGGTGTGACGGTGTTCAATGGGCAGATCTATGTGGTGGGAGGCTATTCTTGGAACAGCAGATGCATGGTTGACATTGTGCAGCGGTACGACCCGGAACAAGACGTGTGGGACAGGGTGTTCAACGTGCTGGAGCCTCTGGGGGGGATTCGAGCTTGCACCATGACAGTGCATCTGCCGGAGGGCTCGGTGGATGAGGCTCAGATACAAGACTGCCCTCTATCCACAGCTAAGAGCTGATAGCCACACACAACGGGGTTTCCCTCGCACTGCGTTGAAAAGAGGGCAAAACAGGAAACTGTGGGTTTCACATATGAACTGCATGTGCAAAAAGGACAGGCTACCCAACATTGTCATACTGCAGTGTGAAACTTACACCTTTCTTATCATGTGGTGTAGCTTCCTGTTCTGTTGTTGCGCTGTTAGCCGTGTGTCCCTCCTAATTTGCTGCTTGTTTTGTGTACTCTAAAGTACAGCCAGTTCCCTGAATGCAAGATCAAACCTACCGGGACCCTTCAGCCCCAAAGAGGATCAGCGCTTCACCATTTACGGTTCATCTGGAATATCCCCTGTCTTTGCAGAAATAAATAGAAGCATCAGCCTGGAAAGGATATGATTACAATATCAAACTGGCATTGTAGCAAGCGCTATCATTGTGGTTTGTGCCACAGCTCATTTCTATCTCTAAGCTAATATGAAGAGAGTTCTCACAGTCATAATGAGGGATGTCAGAGTGCAGAAGCAAAAAACCAGCGTGGCCTGCTCATCTTTTTGTAACAGGATTTTTTTATAGCACTGTCATGAGGCAACAGCTATATTATGACAACAAAGACTTTTTTTTTTAATGATGTTTACACGGAACTGCCTGTCCTCCTGTTAATTAGGCCTGTAAGCAATTTTCCACTTTCACAAAGCTTTTTGAATCTTAATATCCTGTAATAAACAAAATAGCAAGTCAGAACCTTGCTTGTAGTTTTTAGCGAGAAAAGCTTAATTTTGAATCAATAAAAGATCCAAACTCAGTCGTGTTTGATTCTGATTTATATAAACAAAACCCAGTCACTCACTGTCATTGCATTTTTTGTGTGTGTGTGTGTGTGTGACATTTACACACTAATATATAAACACTCCTGGGCATCTAATATCAGAAAATGACGACAAAACTGACCTTGAAAATTCAACCTTCACTCCCAGATAAGATAGTAGACAGCTGTGATACTGGCTCTGCAGAGGGCTGCGATGCAGTTTGTAGCCCACAAGCATGTGATCTGAGACGAGTGGAGATATTTGTCTGGAAAATTACATGCTAGGCTAATTTGAGTAAAAACTTGTATATAACACAATATATAACTTCATTCACAACTGCAGAAGTAATTCACAAACATAACTTACCTACTTTATAAGAGATGTGTGATGTGAATTAACATCAACACACCAAAGGAAAAAGTATGGAGGCGCTAGAAAAAACTTTGTCTTTATTTATGGAAATGTAGCTTACAGGTAAAAACCCTGCATCAGTCAGAGTTTCCACCACACTTTACCCTGATGTACGGTTTACAGAGGAAACAAGGTCCAGCTATAATTAATCACTGTGAATGAGAAAACATATCTGGCCGTCTGGCCAGACAGATGTTACCTTGAAATGTCAGGTTTTGTTTTATTTGGCTGAAGTAGCCTTGTACCTCCTGCAGGAGTGGGAGGAATTAAGTACCTGACTAATATTGTGGAGTACAGATTCGATCAGATCCTCTTTCCCCCTTCAAGGATCCCCGTAAATCGTTTCCTCTGGATTTGTAAACAAAGTAGTAAAAGCAAGCAGAGTGGTCTGAACCAGTGGAGAAGCAACACCCCTCCTCAAAGCAAATATAGTCTTCATTCTTCTGCTTGAGGATGCTTAAAGAATATACAAAGGAGTCTTTATAAGTTTAATCAATTTCGTGCAGCTGAAAAGAGACTCAAGAGTTTGCAAGCCGAGAAGAACTCCTTTCAGCAAAAGAAATGTGTTAACAGCAGCCAATCAAAGAAAAAAGCCTTTTTCTGTAAGAAAGAAAGACTCAGCATGTGACAGACAAAAATGCAGATGTAATGTGTCGTAGTGGATACTGTTCATGTCTAATGGCGATAGAAAACTCTGGAAACCAACTTGCATTCACCAGTTAGACATTCAGAATATAAAAGGAGATTTTTCTAAAGGTTTAAAATACTTGTAAAGCATAAAGAATGTGCAAACTGAGTGTTGAATTTCTTTCTATGTTGCAGTGTAGGAAAATGATGCATCCAAACATAATGCAAATATAAATTATCGTACATAAATAGTGTGAGAAATAAAAAACATATTACTCAAAATGCAGGATGCAAAGGAACACTTCCATTTTTCCATCTCATGATAATTTGTCATTGTACCACTACATGTTTGTTCCTTTAAGATGAAACTTTTAAAAACATATTACTACTGTAGTTTAGGATGTTTTTACCCTGTTAGATGAGAGAATTCGCAGTGATTATGGAGCATTTATGGGCAGGTTTGTTCCAGCCCTGGCTTTGTTCAGCAGCAGAAAGCACTCCACCGTGAAGCACCGGAGCCCAGCCCCTTTTTTCCCACACTGCCTTGGAGCAAATAATAACTTCTTTTTTTTTCTCCAATAACTTTTTTGAGCTTACAAAAAGTGAAGGGTTTGAGGATGAGAGGACAGACGGTGCTGCCACTCTCCCACCGACAGAACACAAAACACCCAAGAGTCCCAAGTTTGTATTTTTTCATACTTTTTCAGACATTTGCTTAGAGGGTGCTTCTCAGGACGCAGAAAGAAGAACGAGGAACGCAGGAACACCACCAGAAAAGTTTGCAGCTATTTCTAATTATTATTTCCTAAAGCGATACGGTTTTAACCTGCAATGTCTCTGAGGGGTGAAGTGTGTGTGGTGACGGGAGCCTGTGGATTCCTGGGAAAGAGGCTGGTGAGGCTGCTGCTGGACGAAGAGAAAACGGCTGAGATCCGGCTGCTGGACAAACACGTACAGCTGCAAGTTTTACAGAGTCTGGAGGGTAAATTTGTTCATAAAAACTCATTTAACATTTTCTAAAATGATATGAAACCTCTTAAAATAGCAACAATAGTTGTGTAGTATATTAATTGAATATGAGCATTTATTTAGAGATTAAATTCTACAATGTCAAGAAAGAAATGTATCTAACCCAGGCTTTTATGTGTTTGTAAAGTGGATGAATGCCGCATCACATGAAATCTTTTCATCTTTAATTTCTTAATTTGTAATAAATTGGATTAGGACTTAAATCAAAGATGCTTTAACTTTAATAATAATAGCAATGGGCACATTCAAGTAAAAGATGCAAAAACCTTGATCACACTGGAGAAGGAAAGGGATTTAAGCACTTTCAATTCAAACAAAGGTGTTTCCAGTGTGTAAATTATCAACTAAAAGTAGTTTATTTGGTTTAAAATTAAGTCCTTTTAATCATTATGTTGAGTGAAAACAGCACAGAGGTAAGAAACAGAGAAGTAATTGCATCCTATCAAAAGTAAACAGAGTGTGCAGACAGCAAAGTTAAACATGACTTTCCTAAAACTGCAAAGAATTCAGGAATCACTTGTGGCATATCAGCAACAAAATCTGGAAAATGTAAAACAAGGTTCATTGTTTGCAAGAAATAAGATCTTCAGGCCTTCAGGCAACACTGTCTTGACTTCAAACCCTTCCATAAAAGCAAAATCCCGCATGAAAATCAATCCTGTGGTTTCCAAATGTTAGATTATCTTGGTAACTGTGGTTGCTGCCTCCAAGACAAATGTAGTTCACTATCAGGACATTGTTGAAAAGCTAAAATCCAGGATGGTATGTGTGTACTGAGAAATAATACACACCTCCAGGAAGAGACCATCACCAAAATACCCCACATACTACTAACAAAGGCAGACCCGGATTGAATTAGATGCTGTTTTTGAACTTTTTGGAATACACGTAGAAGCATTGTCTCCTTGTAGAGTAAACTTCTAAATTTCTCTCACTCTTTTATATGCAGACTTATAGAAACTTTCTTTTAGACTTTCATTACCTCTGGCATGTTAATGGGTTAATATCTAGCACTCCTTATGGAACTGGGTTTGTTGTTGTCCTGACAATGTCTGTTTAAAAGCTTAAAAGCAAGTCATGCTTTCATGATTAATTTGGGAAGAGCCTTTGTCTGTTCATGACCGAGGATGAGGCTTCATGATTGTGCTCATGCATGTTTCATGATGATTGAGAATTATAAAAACAACAGTACACTCGGTTTTATACATCTGACTAAAATCATTGAAATGCACATTTCTACCTTTGTGTATGCAGAGTTTTATGTACCTGGTAGGGAAGGAAAGTAAAGTTTAAATTAATCATATCATTCTGGTTTTAAAAAGTGTTGCAAAAAGTTGAAAAAATAAACCGTTAAATTTCCCTGATTTGTTGTGTGGCAGATTGCAGAGGCGAGACTAAACTGACTGCATTTGAGGGGGACATCCGAGATGCTGATTTCCTGAGGAAAGCCTGCCGAGGCGCATCAGTGGTCTTCCACATTGCCTCCATCATTGACGTTACTGATTCAGTGGATTACAGTGAGATGTACGGAGTCAATGTTAAAGGTAAGGCTGCTACTTTTATCCACTGAAATGTAATTTTATGACTTCATATCAAGACATTCGGTTTATACCAGTGATGTCCAAAGTCAGTCATCAAGGGCTGCAGTCCTTCAGGTTTTCGATGTTTCCTGCTCTAACACACCTGAAGCAGATTAATGGTTCATCTGCATGCTGGGGCAGAACTCGACAGTGAGGTGTTGAGATCCATTTAATCTGAATGAAGTGTTGAAACAGGGTAACACAAAAAAGCTGCAGGGCTACACCTCAGGGACCAGTTTTGGACAGCACTGCTTTACACAGGACATAGTTGGAGTCACCTAAATCAACTCTTCTACATATTTATATTGCTTTATAACTGTCCCCATTGGTTGCAGGTCTTATTTTCTCTCACTGACAACATCACAGATGACTTTTATACAAAAATAACATGTTTTGAAACGTTTTAGTTCCCATTTATGGGCAGTTTAAAAGCAGCAAACACAGCTTTTGATGCTTCAAGTCAATTTCACATCGCATTAGGTGTACCAGTGTCAGCTGCACTCATTCTAAAAAGTACAAAGTAAAAAAAAAACAACAAGGTCAACTTTTGGTCAAATGATTTCCTGAAAGAAAAGATAAATGAGCTTAACTTACATGGCCCATTTTTGGGTCAATTCATGTCACATTCACCCAATCAGACACACGCAAACAGCAATTTCATTGTTTTTATACTAAATGCTCTATTACATGCATTCGTACCCCAAGGGTAACACTCAGAGACATAGAGTTCAGTGACTTGCCAAAGGGTACTTTGATAAAGTAATAGATCCACTGATCATTCAGTTGGAACATCCCTACTCTTCTCTTTTATCCTTTGAGCTACGAAAGAAAACATGAACTGTCTAATCCCCAAAGGAAGCATGTAAAGCTTGCTCTCGTTGGTTCATAAAACTTGACTCGGTTGGACAGTCATCTGTTTATTCAACTCTTCGCTTTGCAGGAACTCAGCTGCTCCTGGAGGCATGTATCCATGAAAGTGTGACAACCTTCATCTACACGAGCACTGTGGAGGTGATGGGACCGAACCCCAGGGGAGATCCTATCGTTCGAGGCAACGAGGACACAGTTTATCAGAGCAGGCTCAAGTTCAACTACAGCAAGACCAAAAAGGAGGCCGAGGAGAGAACCCTGCTTGCCAACGGTGAGGTGCTCCAAAACGGAGGCCGACTGGCCACGTGCTCCCTCAGACCCATGTACATCTACGGGGAGGGCTGCCGCTTCCTGCTGGGCCACATGGGCGACGGGATACGAAGCAGGGATGTTCTGTATCGCATGTCTGTGAAAGAGGCTCTTGTGAATCCCGTCTACGTGGGCAACGTGGCCGTCGCTCACCTCCTGGCAGCCCGCTGCCTCAATAATCCACAAAAAAGAAACACGGTCGGAGGAAAGTTTTACTTCATCTCTGACGACACGCCACCTGTGAGTTACTCCGACTTCAACCACGTTGTAATGTCTCCACTGGGCTTCAGCATCCAAGAGAAACTCGTGGTGCCGCTCCGCTTCTTCTACATTTTCTGCTTCTTCTTGGAGACCCTGTGCATGATGCTGCGGCCTTTCATACGCATCAACCCTCCGCTGAACCGCCAGCTCCTCACCATGTTGAACACAACATTCACCTTCTCCTATCAGAGAGCAAAGAGGGACCTGGGATACGTCCCGAGATACAGCTGGGAGGAGGCGCGCAAATGCACCACTGAATGGCTCGCCTCCCAGCTGCCAATAGAGAGGGAAAGGATACTGTCCAAATAATTTATCAACTAAATCAGAAACAACAGCAGCTTTGTGTGGATATGTTTTTGTGCATGTACAGTTTCCATGCTGGAACAGAAAGCAGTAAATGTGAGAGAGATACTTAGAAACAGTAATTTAAAGGCACACATGAAAGATTTTAATGTAGATTTTTGTGTTATTACCTACGGGAATCGATAAAGTCAAAGGTTCCCTCATTGAGGTGGAAGTTTTAGCTGCAGAAAAGCTGCAAATGTTTATTTAGTCATTTTTGTTTTCTTGATATTTGCCTAAGCTTCTGTGAGAGGTAACGTATCTGCTTGAGAGAGAGGAGGTTAAGACTTATTGAATGTTTCAAGTCTATCTCGTGTTTTTCTAGTGTCGTGTATACCAATAAAATTGCTGAGAAATACCTCCTTCACATGTTTTTATTTACTAAATTATCTGTTCGCTCATCAGAGAGACGGATTTGAATTAGGGGTGTGACGATTAATCGATATATCGATTTTATATTCCTATGATTCAACGGATCGATATGTGCTTGGCAAGTTTGTCGTAAAATCAATATTTAGCCATCTATTATATTTACCCATCTATTATCGTTATAAAAGGTGTTGTATCGATTCGAATCGATATTGAGAAATACTTTGGATGGAAGCACGGAAGATTTTATTTTTGCACTCTTTGTTGAGAAAATAGTGGAAGTAGCAGGTTATTAAAAAATGATTAGCCCCTGTTGATTCAACTTGGAGAGGTGAACTTAATAAAAACAAAAAGAAGTTGTGAATGGATTTGCTATAAATGATTGTTTCTTCTTTTGTTTATACCCATATTTTTAATTTATACTTGATTCCCTTGCAAGAAACTAAGATTCTTCTTACTAAGAAACTTCCCTGCACTGTCCAACAAGTTATTTATGACAATCCCACTGGTTGAATTTTTAGTGATAGTTGTTAATATATATAGCTACTGAATCGATTTCAAAACATTGAATTTCGGATTGGATCGTTCTAAATTAACTAGTATCGTTCATGAATCGCATCATAGCCACAAACCGTGATATGAATCGAATCGTCGTTAAAATGAATCGTTACACCCCTAATTTGAATGACATCAAGTTATAGTGAATGACACCACCAAGCCTCCAGTTTATTGTTCATTCAGAAAGTAGCATTTCCTTTAACCAGCTCTGTGGAATTTCATGTTATAATATTACTCAAATAAGATAAAAATCATTTATTTTTTTATGGTCAGCATGGAAAATGACTAGCCTAATGCCAGCTGCCATTGTCTGGGTGGCACATTAACTAAAGATGTGTTTAATAATACAAACTGAAACTAGAAAGAAAACTGTGAAAATATACAAAACTGATCGTAGAAAACCAGACACACCAGCAAAAGCAACCACAAGCTGCTGATATCATGGAATTTATGCACACAACTGTACTAAGGATTTACAGAGAATGGTACCATGAAAAGAAAAAAACAGTGAGCAGTAGTTGCTTGGACAAAAATACCTTGTTGATCTTCCACCCAAGGTATGACGAATTCCACCTCTGAAAGCGCATCACAGCCTCGAGTGTCCAAATCTCAATCCAGCAGAGAATCTGCAGAGGACCTTTGGGATACAGTGGAACAGGAGATTCTTATCATGGATGAAACAAACCTGCAGTAACTGTGTGATGCTATGATGTCAACATGGAGCCAACACCTTGCCTCACTTGTCCAATAATTTGTTAAATCTATGACACCAAGAGTTAAGTTTTGCAGGTAAAATTGGTTCATGTGAGGAAATGACTATAGTGAAGTGTGAACTTGACTAAACATCTAATTGTATCTGAAATAATGAAAATGTATTTTACTTGTGTATGTCATGTTTCAAAGTTGAAGACATCTCAAACTGTTACTGCGAAAAACCTGAGGTGGTTTAGTGGTTGAACTTCCTCCTTTTTAATGATAGTTTGTTTACTGAACTCTACAGGATGTGGGTAAGACACTGATGCAGAAACATGATACTGATTCTAGCATGTGAAGATGTATTAGAAGACTAAGCCTTTTGACATTACCTTTTTAGGAGGGCCCGGTTCCTGACCAGAACCTATATGTGATGACACTAACAGGGCAGACAGACAGGAGTAAGAGTTAATAAAAACACAGGATTCTTCAGAAAAGTGCTCTTTTTCCTTCTTGGGCTGAGCCTAGATTATCTTTTGAGATCTTTGCAACTTTTTAGGTTAGGACTTTTCAGCTTTTAACTTTTTACTTGTTGATTTTTAGAGGTTTTGATTTTAGACTAAAAGGAATAACCTACTTCTGTACCTATCTTTTAAACCCTAATTACTTGTATTTTGCTTCTGATTTTTTTAATGAATTATCCCTGAATTTTTTGGGAATCTTTGACTCTTGTTAAAGTTCCCTGACTCATCCCTGTATAGAGTTAGTGATTAAAGGCCTTACTTCAGGCGAACGGGATCAGAATCTTCCGCTCTTTGGAGAAAGTGAGTATTGCTCCATGTTTAAATAGAGACTGCTTTGGGCAGAAAATAGAAATTGGGAAGGATGTAATCTTAGATTGAATATCTAGACATGGTTATGCTGTAAGACCTTGATTTTAGACTTCCTGTACTTTTTAAATGATGTAAGGCACTGCAGTTTTAGGAAAGTACAGACCCCCCTGGACAAATAAGGGTCAGAGCACCAACCTTTTTGAACCACAACTCCCAAGATGACCTTGTTTGGTGTTCATAACCCTCCCACCTGCGATGACACTTACTAATTATATATCAGAGGGTTCATCTTGCAGGATCATCTAAATATAGAGCTTGGAAATGGTCTCTCTTCCTAAATAAGGAAGATTAATGTGGATTTATACATTTATGTGTTAATAATTAACGTGTAAAATATTGATATATTTCTTCGTTAGTGGTTTTTGACAGCTATGATAAAAAATCCCAAATTTATCTGATAAATATAAGTTATGTTTTTTTTTTGTTTTTGTTTTTTTCTTGCGACCCAAATGTGGATCACGACCCACAGTTTGGGAACCACTGGGTTAGAGTCTAAGTCCTGAAAGTATCCGACAGCACAACATGACTCAAGTCATTGGCTCAATACAATTCAGAGCTCCACTGAGTATTTTTCAGTCCATTCATCACATAACCAGAACATTCATGGCATAAGCTGATGGTTTATTTTCGCTTTCTTTGTCTGACCTCGTCTCATTTACTTTGATTCTCCTGCTCTCTATTCAAAACTCATACACAGGCCCACACAGGATTAAAGCTCACCACCTTCACAAACCACCGGGCAGCCAGGCCAGAGTCCAGCATTTTAAACAAACAGCTATTCAACACAAACGAGGTCATGGATTCACCACCAGTCAAAGCCATCCAACCACACTCAGTACAATCCCAGTCTGGGTGGGAAGAAAATAAAAAACGAAAGGAAAACTCAGCCACAGCTGAATGTAATGGCTGTGATGAGCAAAAGAAAAAAAAGAAAAAAAAACAGGACAAAGAGAGGTTTGTTGTGGATACGTTCAGGCTAAACTTGGGGCTTCAGCCCAGTTTTGTCATTCGCTCATTTGGATTTTATATAGAGTCCTGCCTTTTCTTCATGTCTTTTGTTTTCCAGTAAAAAGGTGAAGTTTTCAACCTTACTACAGAGCCGGGATTTACTCCGTCCACCAATCTGAGCAGCTAAGCACCGTTAAGCAGCAACTAAAGCTCCCTGGCAGCTTCTCGCCCCATTCACCTCTCAGTAACAGAAATGCTTTGGGAGCACAAAGCCCTCCACTTCACCATTTTGTTGCTCTACATCTCACAGGTTGCAGGTAAGTGCTCTGCTCATGAAACAAATTGTGTTCAGCTTGATAAACTTGCGGTGTTTTTTTCATATGTTTGTGTCAAGTGCATGTCTGTAGATGCTTCAGTCAGTGAAAGAAAGAAAAGTCCAGGAACCGAGCTCCTGTCAGAACACGATGGAGGGATTACTTAACACTGCATAACTGCTCATTGTTAGAGAACCTTCTAAGCTCATGTGTCAAACCCTTTATATAGACATGGTTTAAATTTAAATTGTTGATTTTAGATTTACTTTGAATCTTACCCAAAATACTGCATTTCATTACACATTACAAAGACATGGAAGGGGGTTTGGCCATCATCTAACACATTTCAAGAATATGTTTTGGATTATGAGTCATGTTTTAAGTGTGGGTTTGTCTGGGATCTGACCTTTACTGGAGGAAAAGTAACTTAATAACAGGGTACGAACACTGCAATTAAAGTCCCACAAAATCGTTTTTGTGCTCCATCGACCTCTAATCACCAACATATCTACTTTCAACTGCTCCAAACAGACTCCTGTGTAGCCTTTAGCATCATTTTGTATGTGCAGGGGTTAAAATTAAATGAAATGTATTTTTTATGTGTATGTATGATACTCAATCTCATTTGAAATTTTAAGTAAAACATTGTGTCACCTAAACATAATTATGTAGTGTGATACCCAAACATAACAAAACACAGTGAGATAAACAAAAGTGAATCAAAACAAAAAGTAGTTCTTTGAAAGTGGCTTGGGGCTTCTGGGACTTTCCTCTACCTTCCCTCAAACTGCCTTCCTGTCACATATCCAGGTTGAATTAAAGCTACTACCAACAATAGACAAATTTGGTCCTCAGGCGCTGCTGTTCTGCAGGTTCTGGTTGTTTTCTGCATTGCTGCAGCACACCTGGATCAGATTAATGGGTCAACAAGCTGTTGACGTTGAATCAGGTGTGTTGAAGCAGGGAAACATCTAAAACCTGCAGGGAAACGGCCCTTGAGGACAAAATTTGCCAATTTCTAGATATGAGCTGCCTGTTTTGGGTCCAGCTCAGGTTGTGGGCCAAAACCAGACAGACATGGTTGAGCGACCAGGCCAGAGGAGCCAGTAGGGTTGCCAAGTATCCTGTTACAAATGAGGTTAAGTTAGTTTTTGGTTTGATATTCAATAAATTTTCTGACACCCAGTCTCCCATACAACGCTGCTTTGTCGGGTTGAGAGGCATCGATGGTCTTAATGTTGTATCTTCAACCAATATCCTGACACCCAGTCTTCTTATCATATTCTGCAGATTGTATGCCATTTTGTTGTAGGTTTGTAACACTCAGTTTCACTGCAGCGGTCTTCAGTACTGGTGGATGTTAGGGACCATCAACAAATTGTAATACAAGTATTAAAAAAGATAAAATAAAAACATCTCCTCAAACACATATGAACGTCAACCGTTATCTCCATCAAACATAAGTCGAGGCAACCTGCTTGTCCCTCTTTGATCCATGATATCCATGATAGCACGCTATCCGTCACAACATTCTACCAGTGACAAAGTGGGTTTCTCCTGGGCATATAACCTGTTGAGCTCTGCAGCATCACCAGTGCTGAACTATGAGTAATGTGAAGAAACTTGTGGTGTTCATCTCTCACTGAGATATAATTTTTAAAATCAATCGCTAATTGATTAGCATTAAGCTAGCATGGTCACATAATGTGATTATAGCTGTAGGTGACATTGCCCAGCGGTATGACCCGAGGAGCTGTGGTAGGTTCCTTATTGATGATTGTTGATTTCTGAAAGGTGGAAACCCTAGGAGCCAGTGGTGTTTGGGCCAAAACACATTTCAATGATAACCAGTACTATTATCACAAAGGAAACAGGGGCAGATAGAGGGAAAATGGCCCCAGTCCATGATCTGAACCATCAAAGCCAGTTGAAGGAACCACAAATTACTTTCAATTTTGCAAAATACTGAAAATAGGAAATATTACAAAGGAAGTACTGTAAGTCGGTATGAAAAAATTCAAACTAATACATTTAATTCAAAATAAGACTGTAAAGTTGATTTATGAAATGCATGTTAATCTAAAACTTGTAAAGTTAAACATTGAGAGACCATCTCTTATTGCATAATAGGCATTATTGTAAACAACAGCATTCAGATCTACAAAGTAAAAACATTTTCACATTTCCAAATATCACTTTATTAAAACTATTTGTGACTGTTCTGAGCAATTCTTGACTTCTATAAATGTGATATTGTATAAGGTACAAAGAGGATTGAGCAGATTATTCTTGCAACATTTGCTTTTGCAATCATCTCAGTGTTGTTCGCTTAACACAGCGGGTTTTGTCTTATGACGCGCTGACTAACTTCATCGTGTTAGGGGGATTTGGTAACACTTGATCTAAACACAACTGTCGGGCCGGTTCAACATGACATAACATTTTTCTGCACTCATTAGGTTTAGGGGGAAGGAATGAAGATGATGAGTGCGCTGACCTCAGCAACACCACATGGCGGCAGTACCGTCAGCAGGGGGCCAGACTGCAGATCCAGTACCTGCTGCTGACCAGGAAAAATATCGACTGTGCGCAACAGTTTGACACGGAGTCCCTCACTGCACAGACTTCTTACTTCAACATCTCCCGCCCTACAAAGGTCATAATACATGGATACAGGTGATCAGCAAACACCAGTTTCTCCATCAGTTTTTGAATGAAAAACCAAGTTATCCTGATTTATCTTGACAAATTTTGATACCTGTGGTTAGGGAAAACAAAATCTAATGGCAATGGGTTTCTTTTTTACTGTTGGTCTTATTTTCACTTTTGGTTTCAGATGTTCATAATGAAACAAAGTGTGTCAGACTTGGAACATGTCATGGCTCTGACTTCACTTGACTTGAATCCCAATTCACAAAACTCTGCTGAGTCACTTTAAAGAGAATCCACTCAATTTAACTTGCTATAGTGCATCATAAAACATTGTTTGTTTATAACTGTATTTATGAGGCAATATAATGCATTATAAATGCCATCATAATGCATTATAACGTGGGCTTCAGATAAAGTGTTACAGAAATTTCTCCCCAGTACAACATATCATCAACCATAACACACCTATAAATAAAACCTCTGTCAAGCCACCTATTTTTATTTTCAGCCAGCCAAAAGTTACCAAAGACTTAAAAATATCTCTCAAACCTAAATAAGACATCATGTCCAAAAACAGACCGGAAATGGCTCATCATACTAAAAAACATGACTGTATTTTTACTTTTTCCTACAACGCCACCCTCGCAGGGCCTTGGGTAGTAAGCCGTCCTGGGTGAAGGTGCTGGCTCAGGCTCTTCTCAGGGCTCAGGATGCAAATGTGCTGGTGGTGGACTGGGTCTACAGCGCATCCTTCGCCTACAACCTGGTGGTGGAGAATTACAGGGAGGTAGCGCTGCAGATATCTGTCCTCATCAACCAGCTAAAGGTGAGAGACTCAAGAGTGGTAGTTATTCGCATTCAGAATTATTATTTTTCTTATCAGTTTCCGAAACGTTTTGTATACTGGTACTAAAATTAACATCTATATGTAATAAAAGTGCATTCAAATAGGCAACATTCCTTTTATTTTGATAAGGGATTATCAATATAGAGGTTTAATGAAATAGTTTCAAGTTTTACATTAATTCAGATCTACCTGAACTTGACTAAAGTGTGTTTTTTGGCTGATTTTTTATTTTTTTATAGTGCAAAAGCATCAATCCTTTAATCCGGTCAAGGTGTTTCAATAGTTTTAGGGTCAGGGTGATGTTCTTTTATTGATGCTGAATTCTGTTTGTTTGTGAATACTGTCTGCGGGTTGCATGATGACTCAAAAGGTGTTGCTCTCCACAAAAGTAGTGCTGCAGTGATCACATCAAAATGTAATCCTGAAAGTGAAATGAAACTCAAAGGTGAAAGTAAAACTACAGTTTCCTTTATCCTTAAAATAAAATCCCTGAATACGAATGCTATAAATAGAAACCGATAACCACATGGACCCGAAACACTTCTGGGACTATTTGTTGAGAGAGATGAGGCTAAAATTTATCTTTTTGGCAAAAAGGCTCAGGACTATGCCTGGAGTGAAAAGGCCAACCCATTATCACAAAAATATCATTTCAGCCGTTACATAAGGCAGAGGGAGTGTCATGGTATGGGGTTGGTATACAACCTCCTACCCAGGTATCTTGCAGACAGTATGAGAGACTGTCATTGTCCTCCAAGACAAGGAGCTTAGAAGAGGTTGGGGGTTACACAAATACTCTAAATAAACAAAAAGGGTGTGAATACCCGAGACATGGTTGATAAGTGAGAAAGCTCCTGTTTTCAAACAGCCAACTCAGAGTCGTAATTTTCAAATCACTATGAAACTGTTGGGGTAATTTCTTTCAAATTTAAAAGATAAGACGGAGGACTGAAAAGGCTAATATTGTGCTTGTCATATCCAACAGAACCATGGATGCAAACCAGAGACCTTCCACTTCATTGGAGTCAGTCTTGGAGCTCATGTTGCCGGTTTTGTGGGGACTCTGTTTGAAGGAAAGATAGGAAGAATCACAGGTGAGTGTAGACCAGGGATCCATAATGCTGGGATGGCCGGTGTAGGGCAGGTTGTTGAAGTTACCCTGACTCAAATCAGTGGGAAATTAGCACACTTGTGCAGAGGGAGACTTTCTACAGTATTGCTGATTGATGGGAAAACAAAAAGGTTATATTTCTGCAGCTACATTAGGAGAAACAGAGATCAAAACAACAGGCCAGACAATGAATGACTGCGCAAGTCTCTCACAGAGCCCCAGTGTTACATCGGGAAATTAGCAAGGCTCTTCAAAGCACAAAAGCACTTGGATTAGAGACACAGTGAGGTCCTGTGGAGAGGCTCCATCTCCTCATTCAACAACATATCAAGCTAAACAATTCACCACTGTTCACTTGTTGATGTAAGGCCTTGTTTGGCTGGTTGGGGAGGCTTGTGGGAGTTTCAGTGTGCCTTTTTAGGGGCTTCAAGTTTGGAAAAACCATCACAAAGCCTTGTTTTGATGGTTTTGGTTGTGATGGTTGTGAAATTTTTAGGCATTTCAAAATCTAAAACACAAAAGAGTCCAAAATGTTTGAACATTTCAAAACTTTGGTTAAAGGGACTACACCTGATTTCACGTCCGGCTAGCTTAGTTAGCGATAGCGGCTGTTTTTTTTTTTAGCTTTTGTGTCACGCTTTTTCTTGGCTAAGGGGTTTAACTTTCATAATTTGACTTCGGATCACCAGGGGAACGCTATTACTGGCTGATCGGAGTCTGGACGTTCCAAAAATTAACCCGGCAGAGAGAGCGTCACGCCAATGCTAAAAAACTAGCCGCTTTCTAAAATGCCCTGGACTCGTACATATGCGCAATCAATGAGTCATTAATTGTAATGAAATTACCCCTTTTACCACATACTATACCACGTAGAAAACCATTTTTTCTTAGAAAGATTAAAA
>JAVQJG010094328.1:0-17701 GCA_036024015.1 Craterocephalus amniculus | reverse complement strand
TATATATTCATTCATCATCCATCTATCCATCTATATATCCATTCATCCATCTATATATTCATTCATCCATCCATCTATCCATCTATATATTTATCCATCCATCCATCTATCCATCTATATATTCATTCATCCATCCATCTATATATTCATTCATCCATCCATCTATATATTTATCCATCCATCCATCTATATTTTCATCCATCTATCCATCTATATATTCATTCATCCATCCATCCATCCATCTATATATTCATTCATCCATCCATCCATCCATCCATCCATCGATATATTCATTCATCCATCCATCTATCCATCTATATATTCATTCATCCATCCATCTATCCATCTATATATTAATCCATCCATCCATCTATATATTTATCCATCCATCCATCTATATTTTCATCCATCCATCTATCCATCTATATATTAATGCATCCATCCATCCGTCTATATATAGCCATCCATCAATCCATCCATCTATATATTCATCCATACATCCATCTCCTCCAGGTCCAAGAGGAAGACCCACTCAGCCTTCTCTCCAGCTGCTCCTGTTTCTGCTTCAGGGTCTCTTGTGGATCAGCTGACTCCTTCCAAAGGGCTCCTGACTACGGTGAAGGTTGGTTCATAGACATTTACTGGTTGATCTCTCTTAAAGACTGCTACTTAAAGGTGCAGTGTGTAGAATTACTGCCACCTAGTGGTAAAGATGGGTATAGCCCAGTTGTGAAAGTCTTCTATGGTGCTTTCAAGGCATTAATTAATACAAAAGATGCTCTAGCTCCTCTCAAACAAACCCGATGAAGCCGCTTTACAGCAGCGTGTCAACGTTGTGAGCCTGATGTGAGAAGAAAGCCATTCCAACCTCTGGCCACAGAGCTGTCTCTAAACTATAATCCAGTTTTTAGATTCTGTTAATAAACCAATAAAACCAGTTCTGTTAAAAGATAAACAAACTTTTTTCTTTTGTGCTCAAACTTAGGGGAGAAAAAAGCCCAAAAAACTTGAACAAGCTGCTTCCCTATTGGTAGAAAAATGAACCACATGAACGTATCAGAAAATGTCACGACTATTATGCTTTTTTGTGCGGAAGAACCGGATTCGGACCTTCAGGGCCAGCAGGCTCTTGTTGATCTCGGCTCCTTCCAGTCGGGTCTGGCGGTCGGCACTGGACGTGTCGGCTCCTCTCTCGTTCCCCGCCAGGTCGATGAGCGAGAACTTCCCGTGCATCTTCCCCCGCCGGCGCAGGATGATCTGGAAGACGGCGTGGCTCCGAGAGGAATGAGCGTTGGCAGACGTCTGGCCGGACGTCCTGAAGGAGACAGAAAACGTCCAGTTTACGTCATCGTATTTGTACACCGATATTTGACATATTTCATGTTTTATTTTAGAAATTTAGTCTTCTGATGAAAATGGACGTAGCTGCCACCTGTCCAGGTTAATAGTCATTTTTATTAACCCATTAACTTTCACACTAAGAAAAAAGCAAGAGAAAAATGTTTCTTTGAATTTTCTGTTTTCTTTTGAACAAGAAAAATACAAAGAAATGCTTTTTAGGAAATAGTTGAGATTAAAGTTGTAAAGTTATGACACTGAAATGGTGAAAAATTTAAACAGCGATGGGAAAACAAACACTTTTTTTTGGTAGTACATACCCAGACCAATTGGTAGAGACGATTCAGGCAGGTTTATTTAATCAATTCTTTATAAAGATTCGTGATAATCACTAAAAGATTTGTCAGGAAGACTAAGGGTTAAATAATTTTAATTGATGCTATTTGCTATTTATCAATTTAAGTGTTTTAACAATCAAATCTTATTTAATTTGATATAATTCAATTTTTTTAATTAGTCATTTCATTTTCAATCCTTAATTTGTTCTTTATTTTAGATATTTATCCTTTATTTAAGCTCATTTGATTATCTATATTCTTTTTAATGTAATCTAATCTTGTTTGGCTGTTATGTTGCTATATCTATTAATACATAATTTTACATTATTTTAACCTCATAATCTGACAGCTGAGGCTGAAAACATCCTGTGACTGGGGTTTAAAGGCTGGATGGTTTAAATATAACACAACAAAAACAGTAAAAAATAAAAGTCTTGTGGTTTTTACGATGGATATGAAGCTCATTTCTTGTGTTCACCTGCAGCTGTTTCCCACTTCGATCAGCTTCAGGACGTCCTCCGTGCACTTCACCTCCCTCTCCTGCAGCCCGACCACCTGGACCTGCTGCTTCCCGTCCTCCAGCACCCGCAGCTTCGCTTTTCGGTTCAGCAGGTCAAACACCTTCAAATGCAAGTCAGATTCAGCTTCTTTCCTCCGAGGAAGATTCGGTGATGGATGGGGACGCTCACCTTTCCGCTGTAAATCTCAAAGAAGGTGGCAAAAACCTGCAGATCCAGTTTTTTATAAAGCGGCTTTTTCAACATGAGGAAAACGTCTCTGGCTGCGGGGAAAGAAAAACGTGAGCTTGGTCTGAAGCATCCGACGGGAACACCGGAGGCGTACGAGGGGCTGACCTGACAGAGCATAGATGCCCTTCGAACAGTCCTGGTTCTTTCCTGAGAAGTCTCCTCCCATCGTCTGGAGGCAGAAAGGTACAACATGCAACTAAAACAGACTAGAGCTGGGCAATATATAATATAATGTAATAATATATATAAAATGAGGGATTATCATTTATATTGAGTCTTTTTTTTTTGGCATTTTGCACAACTTGTCCTTGTTATGTTCATTTAAAGTAGGGCTGGACAATTAATCGAATTTTAATCGTGATTACAATATTGCCTTCTCACAATCAGAAAAACACTGTAATTTAAGAAAAATTATTAATGTCACATGTATGAAAACAGAAATGCATATAGAATGGGTATTCATTTTTTTACTGCTATTATTTTAATATATATTTATTTTACTTCTTGTTTCAAATATATTTCCAATTGTTTTTTTTAAGGTTATATTTGAGATTGAGTTTTGGTGGTTCAATAAACACTTTTTTTAAAAATCAATGAAGCATCATGTACATTAATCGTGATTTCAATATCAATAAAAATAATTGGGATTTTTCCATAATCGTCCAGCCCTAATTAAAAGTTATTTTGGATCATTTATATACACATTTACTTAAATTTTAGAAAAATATTTTAATGCACATGTGCTTCTGATCCTTGATAAAAGTGCATTTAGCACTCGAGGCTGTAAATTTGAACTGTGTCCTTGTTTACGTGCCCCAAAAAAAAAGTATATTTATATATATCGTATATTGTGATTAAGGAAAAAATGAAGGAAATAGGAAAACTGTCTGCTCATTAACTTGACCAATAAAAAAAAAAAAAAAGTGAGATATTGGAGATATCGGAGCACTCACGTGTGTTTTTCCACTTCCGGTCTGTCCATAGGCGAAGCAGGTCGCCATCCCTCTCTCGAAGATGGTTTCCACCAGCGGCTGAGCCGTGAACCTGCAGCAGAGCGAGCCTGTTTGTAAGCGGCAGCATCTCTGACCTCTGACCTTCTGCAGAGCAGAGGAACAGCAGCATACCTGTAGACCATTTCGTTGGTGGAGTTCTCGTCAAACGCGTAGTCGAACCGGAACGTCTGGTTCTCCAGGTACCGGGTCAGGTCCACCTTCTGTTTAGGCTCATGCACCATGACCACGTCCTTACTGGGAATGGTAATGACGTCCAGATCCTTCACTGACAGCTCTGAGGAGAGCAACACATTTTATTTATTACTGTCTGGATCGCATGGTGTGAAAATAAATTCAGCTGATCCTGCAGGAGGCGGGAAGTTAAATATTTTGGAAAGGTGGAAAAGAAACAGATTTAATGTAACTTATTAACGGCTTAATATGGCTGGACAATATAAAAACAATTTTCATATCTCCTTCATTTTTTCCTTAATCACGATAGAAGATATATATCTAAATATAAACTTTTTTAGGTCAAGTAAACAAGGAGACGGTTTAAATTTACAGCCTTGAGCGCTAAATGCATTTTTATTGAGGATCGAAGCACATGTGCATTAAAATATTTGTCTGAAATTAAAACAGATGTGTATTAAAATAATAAAAGATACTTTTCAATGAATATAACAAAGATACAGTTGTGCGAAATGCAAAAAAAATATATTTTAAACTCAAAACAAGCAAACTCGATATGAATGATATTCCCTTATTCTATATCTCGTGTCACAAAGTCTCGATACATCTGGAAATCTTTATATATTATTGCCCAGCTCTACGGCTTCATAAGATTTATATTTAGTTTCCACATTGTTGATGACATTGTTAGAAATGAATGTTTTTATATTTAGCAGCTCAAACTAAATAAAGTTAAAGAATATATAATTAAAATTATGAATTCAAATAAAACTAAATTAAAACCAAGTTACAATAGCAAAATAAACAGATTCAAATTAAACAAAACCAAAATTATCAAATTGAAATAAATTAAAACTGAAAGCAGGCTAAATTAAATTAAACTAAAATGAAAAAAATAATACCAATACCAATAATACCGATAAAAAGAAATAAAAGAAAATGATGCAAAAACTGCACCAGTCCAGAATAGCTGCTAAGCGTCTGTTACTGCTGTGAAACAATTCAGCTAAAACGCTTCGCAGTACAGGCCTCTTAGGTCAGACATGTTTCCAAAGAAAACGTCTCTTCGGACACATGAAGGCGCTCTTACCCTTTTTATTGAGGGGACGAGCACGGACACACACGCATATCCTGTGCTCCTCAATCTGAAACGTCACAACAAACATAAATAATTAGGGAGTTTTTAAGATGCTCATGTTTCCTCCTCTAGTTATTCCTTCATCTTTCCTTCCTCTGGTTCCATCTTCCTCTATCCTGTCTGATGCTGTCTTACATCTCTGTATTCTCCAGAATGAAGAGGCAGCATGCTGAAGGGGCGTTCGATTTGTCCTCGGAAGTCGGATTTTCCGAGTTGGAAATACAACCCGAACGCTCCGGAAAGTCGGGGTAGTCCCGCCAACCACGACTTCACCTAGTAGAGGTGGCTGCCAACAAATCAATGGTGACTGACACCAAAAATAAACAGATTTATGTTTAAATGGTCTTGTTTAATTGTACATTAATTAGACAGCAAGTTTACAAAATGCACGCATGTTAGAAACGCTAAATAAAAGTGTTGGATGTGATCTCTCTGCTAACAGTAGAAGCTGTTTGCAAACATGTTTAGCCTTTGAAATTACGACCAACTAAGGAGATACATGGTGATTTTGCAAGTTTTTTGCAATATTGTCAACCCGAATGCTCTCATCTTGGATGTGACGTCATTCCCAGTTCCGAGTTTCGACCCCCGAGACAAATCGAACGCAGCATAACTTACCAGATCGTTGGAGGTCAGAGGTCTGTAGTCCAGACTGGCTCGGAAGTCTCGGATCATACACATGATTTCATAGTTGGGTAAGTTAACGTCCACCTCCTGCAAACAGACGAAACCCAGCTCACCGAGCAGAAAAGGAACCCGGTTCTGATCCTCAAACATTAAAAATGTAATCAGTTAATTTATTCAGCGTTCTATGCTTTATAAAATAAGATTAAACTGAATTAAATACATAAACATTAAAGTTCAGTTTCCTTTTTTTCTTTCTTTTACTTTTAAAAGTCAGCAGAAGATGTGAGAGAAGATGTTTCCCCTCTGTGATGTAACCGACTAACAGGAAATGTTTTTATTAAACCTGTAAAACATCAGATGTTCGGTAAATAATGAGAAAAACGGAGTTAGCGTGTGCCGTGCGGGTACTTGAGCTCTCTTTTCTCTCAGCTCCTGCTGCTGAAGACGTCTCTTCTCTCGCTTCTCCTGCAGTTTCTCCACCTCCTTCACACAGTTGGATTTCCTCCGCGCTGAAAGAACCCGACACAAACACGTAAACAAACAACAACACAAAACATTCAGACTAAATGTGTTAAACAGGAAGTTAAACAAGAGCAAGTAAGAAGCCTTGTATTTTTACTGGGCACACGTCCTGATAGATTAAACCTGTCCTAGGTGGAACAAGTGGGGCTGATGAAGGCTGTAGATAGTTTGAACATTAGGGGGCGCCACAGAAAGACTGACTGGAGTTAAAGATTGTTAAAGGAGGCCTATATGCTCATTTCAGGCTCTCACAGCAACAAATCGATCCGCTCCATAAGCTCTGTTCATATTTTTAGAAAAACATTTGCTCGTCATTTGCAAACTCCTGTTTAATGTTTTTTTTCCATGTTTGTGAGATTAACTGTATATTTGTTTCAAATTTAGAGAGCTCTGTGTGATTGTGTGAATGGTCTGATGACTCTTTTATTTTTTTGTTTCTATGTTGATGCATATACTGTATATTTACCCATATTCTTTATAATACTTGCTTTGCATGTACTGTATCTGTTTTGTTCATCTGGTTTTTATTTTTTCAGATATTGAGGACCCCCTTGTGCATCTCAAGGGGTTTATCCTATTGAATTAATAATATATATAATATATCTGTCTCTCTGCTAACCAGCAACAGTCCCATAAAACATTATTTACCGTCTTTCGCTGGTCTTGTGTACAGCCCGTTAACAGGTGGACGTGTGGTGAATGTAACGGGATGCAAATATAGGAAAACTTCTGTTGCCAAGAAATAAATAAGGTAATGATGCTATCTGTTAACGCTTTTTGCTAGTTTGACGTTGCTCACACACTAACTAATGAAACCAAGCTGTCAACAGTTGTACAAACAACGGTTTTGCTCCCAGCTTGTTGCTCTGGATCAGAAAAACGGCCCATGATAGTAAGAACAGACCTTCCTTTCAGCCGTCACTTGGTTATCGAAGTAGAAAAAATACTCTGAAAAAGTTTGTTTGCAGCGCCATGGCAATTGAATCGGAGATGCCTGGACACTCGAACATGCATTTATGTGATAAAAACTTTGCCACTCACTTGTCTGATAAGGATTTGACACTGTAACACTACAGAAAGCTCAGAAAACTCTAAAATAATACAAACAGCCCCTTTAAAACTAATTAAAATCCATAATTTCCCTGTAATGTTGTTCTGAAAGTTTCAGAGTTTGTTAGGAAGATCTGAGGGCTGAATTAGGTTTGAGTTTATCTTATCTGCACATTTATGTTGAACGGAGAGGGAAGCTGGGAACAAGTGCTGCAGTATGAAGCTGCAGGCAGTGAAAGGGGCTTTGACGCCCTGAAGCCCACAGCTGTGTGGGAGCATGACATCACTGCTGCTGGCCGTCCAGCAGAACGAACTGGGAACCACCTCAGACGCGAGCAGAGCTTTACCGTTCTGCTGCTGGAGCAGCGTCTGGTTGGCTGCAGGCTGAGGGGCGATGGAGGGCGGAGGCGGCTCTGTAGCCTGGCTGTGCTGGCTGGGACGGGCCCGGGTGGTTCCCACGGCCGCAGCTGAGGAGAAAACACAGTTACCATCAATCAGACAAACTGGAAATAACCTCTAGCTTTAGCATCGTAGCTGAAATCTGGTCACATTCAGCTTTTCATTCTTTTCATATTCAGGGGATAAGCTGTTCAGATGATGGTTGGATGGATAATTTATCTGACTATCTATGATCCTGTATGATCCAGACGTACCTCGGTTCTCAGGTTTGGGAATCGCTGTGGTCCGTCGAGTCTGAAACAACCAGAAAATAAAAATATGAGGAAAAATTTGCAAACATGTCAGAAAAAGTGACAAATTACCCAAACTTTAGTGACGACGGGTGTTAGAAATCTGCTTCATAGTGAGCAATATATTTCCTGCAGAGGGAAAGAGAAGTAAAGACATTTTTAACCCTTTCATGAATTAATTTATAAGAAGTGCCAAATAAAATATGTGACATCTGCAGATGTCCAGTGATGTTGTTTTATCAGTAAATCATATTTTATGTCTTATTTTAATGTTTTCTTTAGAATAAAACATCATGTTATACATTTTCTTTAAAATATAGTTGTATAATTTTTCTTTCCTTGTTTTTATGGGGCCAAACTTGATAATTAAATTGTCTGTATATATATAAAATAATATATTTATTTATCTTACAATAAATTGAAGTAGGTTCCTGGCTTCCAGGCTCCATGAAACTGCACAGATAACATTCACATGCAGAGTTGTGGAATTCTGGAGGTTTTAGTCTCTTTTCAATATACATTTTCAAAACATTTATATGCAAAAAATATTTAGGCTACAGCAGTGGTGAAATCTCAGTGTTGGCCTTATTGTGATAGCAGGATGCTTTCCCAATTTTTTAACAGCAGAGAAATATTTTTCCTTCTGTTTGTCAGGGTCTTTCTGTGTTTTCTACTTGAAAATGACAGTTTTTTCTCTATTGTTTACCAAATCAAAATGTCTGTAGCTGCAATGCTATAATTGCATTTCTACTTCTAAAATTTCGACAGAGTACAATTGTGAGTTGCTGGTGTTTCCATTGGATGGTGCTTAGCCGTAATTCTGGTAAAATCTCGTCCTGTGAGACTCCACTACAAAATGCTTTATGTTTGGGAATGTTTTATTTTTTGTTGTTTTCTGTTAAATTGTTTGTAAAAAGGTTCAAGTATCCTCCTTTTTTCATACATTCTGCACCATCTTTACCTTAAAGTGGTACCATGACCCCCCAACATCACATCACGTTAAATGGGAATGCGGAAAAAGTGTTTTCATAACACTTTTGCAAAATACTTCCATATTGATTCGGCTGTAAAAAACCACCTAATGAGCCTAAAAACTTTTTACCTCTTTGAGATTTTTATTGAGATATTTAGGTTTTACACAATTGTAGGTATAATAGAAACACAGCAGTTATAAAATAGATTATTTGTCAACAGGACACATGTTGGGAAGAGGGAATTCTGCTGGATAATAGAGAGGACTGACCTTGGGAACTTTGCTGGTTTTGGTGACATTGGAAGGAGGAAGTGGAGCTTCGGGACTTTGTGGTATTTCTTCATCCGGAGCAACGTCTGGATTCAGAGCAAAGATGCTCTCCAGGTCAATCTGTGGAACAAATCAGATTTAATAAGTTTTTATTAACTAAAAAAGACAAATTTGAATGAACCCCTGTGAAAAAGCAGAAATTACACCCGACAAGCTGGAAGGTTTGCCTCCAGGTCTGACAAGCAAAGCCAATGAAGACGCTGCATTATCTCCAACAGACAGCAGAGGGCGACACCTCTGGTTGCCTCATGAGGAAATCATCCTACTTTTTACTTTTTTTACTGATGAGATTCTGTCTGTATCCACATTTTAGTCTTTTCCAGCTGTTACCTTGTCATTGTGAAGCTTTCAGAGGCTTTCCTCTCCATCAAACAGCCAGTTAAACTGGAAATTAACCAGCTTCCAATGGTTCAGCTGCCAGACTCAACTAAAAGCCTTCGCCATCCCATTCATCTGACTTTTTAGAAACTATGAGCCTGTACAAGTCTGAGATCGTTTGAGAACACAGACCAGAGATGACTGAACTTCTTAAGGCTTAGTTTATGTGCGGTGGAGCAGGGAAATCGTGAAAACCTGAAGGATTGCAGCCGTCATGGGACCAAAGTCCTGTGCTAGGACCCTGTGGACTGAACCACAAGGTGAGCCAATGGTGGAGGACCAGTTCTACCACCTGAACCACGGCCATTAACACAGCAAGGGCTGGGACAATATGCTTTCCTTTCTAAAGCACATTTTAAAGGTCCAGTGTGTAGAATTACTGACATCTAGTGGTGAAGATGAGTATAGCACAACTTTGAATGTATGGTGGCCACCAGTGGCCTAAATTGTTCCAAACAGATGTTTTCATGTGTTAAAGGATCCAGTAGCGTCATGACAGAAATATTGAGTTACTGTCTCCTTCTATGGTGCTTTAAAGGCGTTACTCATCCTATATGGTGCTCTAATAGTTTTAAAGCTGTTCAAAGTTGTTTATCTATCTTGCTCATTGCAAGAGAATAAAAGTTATTTTATTAAAGTGATAAGATACAAATAGAAACCGTTTAATAATAAATAAATAGATTTTTTGTCACTGTTTTATTTTGTTGCATGCTGCCCCTATAAAAAGTGTCTAAAATTCTAAATTTCAGATGTCAAAAATGAACTTGTTTCATAAATTAATTTTTAGAAATTCACAATTTTACCTTTCAGAAAAGAAAAAAGGTAAACCAATAATCACTAGACTGCCTAACTGAACATTGTGACGACAATTGAGGGTTTTGTTTGTTCTTATTTTTTCTGTTTTACTACAGGATGATCAGGAGAACCTGGGCAGCCATTTATTTTTCCAGCCATTGAACCCTGATGTCTCATTTCTCTTCTGTTTTGTTGGAGAATTGATTTGTAAATTGTGTTGGTTTTTTTTTTGGTTGAAAGCTGCCTCATATTGTTTTGTAATGGGTTTTGAGCCAAGCTTTAACGTCTGGATTTGTTCATCTACAAAAAGGCTGGATTGATCCTTTAACTGGGACTAAAACAGCACCATGCAGACCAGAGGAGATGAAAAGCAGACCGGAAACATGACTGCCGTTTAACCAGTGACCCATTTTCATCCTGCAGAGGAGTTTCCTGCTTCAGCCATGTGATGTTCCGCGGTGACTTTGCCTCGTAGCCCTGAAGCTGAGGCCTCTGCTGGTGATGAAGGCTGACGGAAACGGGAGCAGCTCAGCAGGCGAACGCTGAACAGTTTTTATGCTTGGAGCTAGAGGAGGATCACACATCCACTGGTTCTTCTCTTCTCTGCATCGCAAAAGCTCAACATTCAGCTCCATCCCTCATCCCTCCTGAGAGAGACCACTAAGAACAGACAGGATTTATCCTTTCTGGTCTCCTTCACTCAGCTGGGATTTCCTAAAATCCGGATCCAGCTTTCTCCGTAAAACATTAAAGAGCTGATTTGTCCGAGAAATGCCTGAAATAATTCATTTTCTGGGTATTTAAAGAGCATTTCAGAGAGGCAGAGTCTCAGTCTGTGACAAACTGGGTCCAAACGTGGTGGAAAACTTTCAGAAAAATGTTTCTCAGACTTTGAAGATCCCACCAAAAGATTAACAAAATTATGAGGAATCTCTGTATGCACAGGACAAGGATGAAAGTCTTGATTCCAAAATTTAAATGTATCTCATAAACCCATATTTTATTACCAACATAACGTGGACAAAATATTAAATGTTAAAAGGGCCATTTCATTAGGGCTGTGGATTTTACAGCAAGTCACAATTCAATCCGATTTCGATTCTTGGGGTGACGATTCGATTCTGTTTCGATTCTCGATTCACATCAATCTTCTTTCAGTAACAAAACGTGGTAATTAACAACCTTCCTGTATAAGCCATAATGGGTGAGGAATAGTTTTATTAAATCTGATTTTGTTTATCAAAAAAGGTTTATTTTTGCTAACTGTGCAAAACTTCATCATGTCTTTGTCACTTAGTATTTGAAAAGACTTAAAAATTAATTGCTTGGCTACTTTTAAAGCTGCTGGTGATTCTTGGTAATTTTGAATCGATTTTTTTGGGAACGCCTACATTTTGTCATTGTATGAAAAAGCTCATTTTGATTCTGATGGCAGCAACACATCCGTAAAAAGCTGGAACAAGGCGATGCTTCCACTGTGTAGCATCCCCTCTTCTTTCAATCAAGCCTGTTTTAAAATACAGTAACAAATAACGCATCAGGTTTTGACGTTGTCCCCAGTATACAGAGATTCCTTCAGATTCTCTTGATGTTTTGATGATACCATACATTGCAAGTGGTGGGATCTTTAATTTTGAATTTTTTTCTGAAATTATTCCACATCCTTTAGAGCCAGTTTGTCTCAGACTGCTGTCCATCTGGGTGTAAAAAGAGCATTTCAGTCATGTTGCTAACGTGTTCCAAAATGCTGCTCCAGTTGTTTTTTACTTCTACTAAAGACTTTTCAGTCTTTTATTCCAAGTTTTTACAGATATGTTGCTGCCTTCAGATTCACAATGAGCTCATATTTACCATGCAATGATAAAATGTCTCAGTTTCAAAATCTCATATGTTTTTCATGTTCTACTTGGAATAAAATATGAGTTGATGTGGAAACCATTATATTTTCTTTTTATTTATATTTGACACTCCATCCCAACTTTTTTGGAACTGGGTTGTAATTGGGACTTTCAGCCTTGAAATTTTTCCTGATTCTCTGAAGATCCAATCATCTACAGGTGCTACTCGGAAAATTAGAATATGCTGGAAATGTTTTAATTAGGTAATTCAACATAAAAGGTGAAACCAATACATTTTATGTACTAAGTACAGATGCAAAACTTTATTTCAGAGGCTTGACATTTTAGTATTTAGAATTATTTTTATTATTTCAAGCTATATTCTTATTTTCTGAGTTTTTTAATGTGAGGTTTTCTGAAGCTGCAAATCCTGATTAGCAAAATCTAAACAAATTAAAGCTGAAATATATTTATTTGCATACTATTTGTCTATATATGTACATTTCATCCTTGAAGTTAAGTTATTGTACATTGTATAATGTCATCAAAAATTAAAAAGCCTTCACACTTCAACATTTTTCTTACATTGCACCACAATTTCAAGACCCAGTTTGTCTCAGATGGTGAACTTCTCTCCATCTTTACATCTGAGAAACTTATCTGAAATGCTCTTTCTTTGTCATTTAGTAATCGTTGCACTTTAATTTAATTTACAACTTACACAGCATCCCAGCTAATAAAATTATTCTGTCCTTGGTGCAAACAAGTCGTTTGTCATAATAACAGTAAAATTACAGATTTTCTAATCTTTTAACTCTGCTACCTGATACCATGAACTGAAGCAGCAGCAGCACCCATCATTCATAGCATTCAACTCGGTTGTTGCAACAAACTTCTCTGTGACAGATGATTAATTTGGCATCAGAAATCTCCCTCTTACCTCCTTTCCTTTGGTGTCCCCGTTCTCGATCCACTCCACCGTCACGCAGTCGTTGTCTTCATGCAGCGATGTGACCATGGCTTGGTGGATCCGTCCTGCAGAGATATGTAAAACCTAGATCAGGGTTGCAGGAAAAACACTCAGATACAGGATTATGATGTAAAAATGCAAACACCTGCAGATTTCCCCTGCTTACAGGTTGAATTTAAACATAATGAGGATGCTCAGTGATGGGTGTGGCTGACAAATGATGAGACTCAGACATGCAGGACAACTTACAGATTTTAGTTAACTAGATGTTAAGAAATTCCTGTAAATCAGTGAGTCTTAATTAAAAATATTATATAAAAAACAAGCTTTTTAAAGGGGATGGATGCAGTGAAAGGAAGGGGGGGGGGGGGGCGTGCCGCTATCCAGCAGCAGGCCACATCTGGATGCTGCAGTGCCCCCCCATCCTGAGCTGGGCTGGAGGGGGGGTGCAGCAACGATGGAGGGGACCGGGACAGGTGTCGGTGTCCGCGGCCGGACAGCTGCACAGGTGGACCCCGCCCGCCTCCTCCCTGCTCCGCGGGCCGCCCGGCGTGAGTCCGCGCGACTCCCAGATGACAGCAGCGTGTCTGGGAGCGTCACATCAGATAGGTTAACGTGTCCGGCGCGCGCTTCTTCCCGGATTTTTTAACAGATTGCCGCGATAAAAAGCGCCGTGGACCGGATGATGTAGCAGCCTGCTAGCTAGCAGGAAGACCCGGTAACCGTTAGCTCCTCTCAAGCCGGACCAGCCGGGTGGTGGAGAGCGGAGCGCGCGAGCGGGGACAGCCGCTTACCGTCGCTGCGTTTTATCTCCACGTAAATGCCCACGAAGATCTTCCCGAAAACCCCGGCCATGGCTCTCCGTGTGGCGGTTCCGGTACCGTCCGGTCCAGGATGGGTTCCGCTGCTGAGACTGAGGTCACTAACGGTCAGGCAGGAGGAGAGGAGCGGGTGCGCATGCGCGTTGTTCTGCCTTCTGCCTCAGCAGAGAAGCATCTTCTGATTCATCTGACCTCTTTCCCCAAATTCATCACTAATATTCAGCATGTTTATCAATAAATTCATGGATTTATTCATTTTTTAAATTCTGTTTGTTTAATAAAACATTTGCAGATATTACGATTTTCCCCCCAACTTCACATACTGGCTCTATAGATAAATATAAATACAAACACACATGCATAAATGAGTGTTTAAATCACAGGCAATTGTTTTTATATCGAGTTATGATGGAAAATAGAATCATTTTAAATGTACATTTGAAAAACAAGATTTATCAAATACATTTGTTTTTGCCATATCCCAGACTTTTCTGTTGGTAATTTGTTTTCATTATATTTATCTTGTTTTCATTTGATCATATATTACATAAATCAATTAAATACAAATGAATCAACAAAAAATGCATTGAATTAAGTGTGTTAATATACTTTTTATTTTCAATTGTATTTATTTTCGTTAATTTATTTCGTAATTGTATTTTAATTTGTTTTATCAGCCACTTGTTAGTTTTCTCCCTCTTGAACTGTATTTGTTTTGGTTTTATTTACTGTGAATAAAATTAGGGCTTTAAAGAGAGAGCCTGCAGATCTCCAGGAACGATTTGCCTTTTTACATGATGTCAGAAGGGACCTAAGATAGGCTACTATAACCTTATGTTACGTCTTTATGTTTTTAAACTTATTGTACAACATGCTGTTCTCAACAAGGTAACCATGAAATAATATTCAGTTTCTGTTATATATACTTGCCATCAATATTCTTTTTTTTTTTTTTTTGTGTTAATGTCTCTTAAGCCAAGAGCCGATTTTAAAAGTTGCTGCCCATCAGGACTGGACTTTGGCAGCCCTGCTTTAAGCAAAAACCTAGTTTGGAAGAAAATAATTCTTCAGTGATAGTTGTAAAACTGATTTTCACTTTTTCTGATTAAAGATGCTCACAATAAAGCACAACAATTACAGACCCTGTTTTAATCAATCGTGACTTTTATACTTAACTTTAAAACATGCATTTTGTGTGACATCTGTATTTTTTTTACATCCTCTGTGTTTTACATATTTGCTTTCTTCAAGAAACCCAGGAGTTCAGATAAATCAGATGAGGTGTTTACACCTATTAAGTCTACTTTTAAAACAATAAAAATCATCGGTATAAAATCTTTTCTCCTTCCATCCCACATCTGACACGTGAAGACAAGAAGACCTGATAGCTGTGAAAACAGAATGATGGAGGCTTATATAATGTCTCATCTATAAAGAACTGAATATCCACCATTAAGTGCCGATAATCATTAGAAAATAGGGGTGTTACGATTCATTTTAACGACTCGATTCATATCAGGGTTTGTGGTTACGATACGATTCATGAATGATACTAGTTCATTTAGAACGATTCAATCCGAAATGATTCAGTAACTTGAAATCGATTCAGTTTATCTATCAACAACTATCATCAAAAATTCAAACAGTGTGATTGTCATAAATACCTGGATGCTGGGCAGTGTAGGGAAGTTTCTTAGTAAGAAAAATCTTAGTTTCTTGCAAGGGAATCAAATATAAATTAAAAACATGGATATTAACTAAACAAGAAACAATAATTAATAGCAAATCCATTCATAACTTTTTTTTGTTTTTATTAAGTTCACCTCTCCAAGTGGAATCAACACGGGGCTAAACCTTTTGTGGCATTATTTTAAAAATTATACAATTTTTTTTAATGAAAGTACAGTTAATGCAAACAATATTTTAATAACCTGCTACTTCCAATATTTACTCAACAAAAAAGTGCAAAATTAAAATCTTCCGTGCTTCCATCCAAAGTATTTCTCAATATCGATTCGAATCCATATCGACCTTTTATAACGATAACAGATGGGTAAATATAGATTTTTCTACGATCTTGCCAAGCACATATCGATCTGTTGAATCATAGGAATATAAAAATCGATATATTAATCGTTACACCCCTATTACAAAAACAGGTGAATTACCAGGACATGAAGTAGAAGAGCTTTTTCCAGGAATGATTAACCTTTTCACTGAATTCTTTTTTCATTTGGAAATATTACAGATTAGCAACAATAATACTGAAAGGTAATGAAAAAAAGTAAATAAATAGTACATATCTACATTTACATATTTGCATATGTATCTATATATACGTACATACACACAAATACTTGTGCACTCGTGACGATATAAATGTGGTACTAAATTAAGATATTAAAATGAACATTTTCCAAAACTTGCCAAGCTTATTTTTTTGGTCGTATGTTATCTTTTCTAAACCCAAGTATAAGGACTTCCCTGTAAACCAGTAGTACAGACACATCATTTTACTCTGCAAACTAAATATGCTGGTCTCCATGTGTTCTGTTTCTTTATTATGTTATTAAAAGTTGTATTTACCGGTTTAAGTCTGTCCTGCCAAGGGAGTAAACATGGAAATTAGTCATTGTCGATAAATGTGGAAATGCACATTATTATGCCTAGGTCCTATTTTTAAATAAAGAATTCAAATTGAATTAAACCAACATCATTAATCCAGATCCTGGGGGTGATCGTAAATGAATCTATACTTTGTGAAAAAAGAAATACATCATTTGATTTATATTAACTCAAATAAAATCTTCTCACTTAGTTTAGATTTAATAAATGTTCTGGTCAAACAGTAAATAATAACCAAAGTATTCTCTTTTTTCACTTCCTGTAAACAATCCTTTTGATTTTCCCAGTTTTAAGAGCCACATAAGTCCAGGCCCAGCACCTGCATGCCCTGCAAACTGATGCATCAGGTGAGAAATCTATTGATCTGATCGGAGTGAAGAATGAAAGCAACACTTTGCTGCAAAATCTTTAACGAGCTGACGTTGATAAATAAGGCAGAGACAGGCCATGCAGCTAAAGAGAAACCTGCAGGATTTAAATGCTCTTCAGGTCAGCTGAGATGAGGACAAACCCCTGCAAAAGCCTGCGGAGCATCAGGCAGGTTAAGAGCATGGTTGATGATTTGCATGAGACATTGTTTAGTATTGGTGAAGTCTGTGAATTAAAAAAGCAAATAAATTAATCATTTGTTATTAAAAAAGGCTAAACAGAGTCTCCATGATGTAAACAGGCAAGGCTGACACACCTAAACTCCTTACCATTTTTAACCTGAAGCTACCAACAGGGTCTGCAGCATCCAGGAGGCTGTTGATGGGAAACTAAGTCTTGGGCTGCTGAAAATATGTGGAAAATTGACCAAACAGCATGAGTAAAAACACAACCATTTAGTAAACTTTCTCACCCGTCAGCCTTCTGAAATGGGCTGATATCACGTAGAGAAGCAATGTATCAGTCCAACAGCAGAAAAAGGGAGTTTAGGTGCATGATGGAAGAGAAACAAGACAAAAAACTCAGAATTTCCAAGATGTTTTGAAAATATCTGCAATGCAGACATGGACTGATGGACTCCAGAACAATCTTAAAGATGCTTTATGTGTCTGTTTGCTATAAAATCCATCAGCATCTGCAGTTTTTGCACCAATTCAGGTCGTTTTGTAAAAAGCATTGCAAGGACATTGCTATAAAGCCCACAGTCTTCAATAAACTTAAATAAATCAGATGAACTTTTAAAAATAAATATTTTATAAGTTATTGTTCCTAAGTTTAATCAAATAAGATTACTTGTATTAACAAAAAATTACAGGTAATTTCTTCCATGAAACTAATAGCTGAAATTACCCAGTACTTTTTGAAAGTTTGTTCGAAGTTTATTTTGTAGTTGCTCATTAGTTTAAAT
>JAVQJG010094322.1:0-15456 GCA_036024015.1 Craterocephalus amniculus | reverse complement strand
CCCCCCCCCCCCCCCCCCCCCCCCCGCCCCCCCCCCCCCCCCCCCCCCCCCCCCACAGCTCTGGACACACTTTTCAGTATGCATACGTGTGCTTTACGGTTTTTCTCTGCAAGGCGCAGTCTTTGCTGCTGCGTTTGTGCGTCGCAAAGTCAGGAGCCCGCACGTCTCACGCGTTCACACATACGACACATCACATCGCACACACAACGTCGCAGCAACGTTGGCTCCGTTGGGACACGCACGTTGCAGCCGCCGCACAATATGTGTTCATCCCGTCCGATTACATTACGAAACTAAACTCATCAACATAAGGCGAAGAAGGTTTCAACGATTAGCTGCCCTAGATGATCACAGAGGCCACGAGGAAAACGGCGGATGTGAGAGGTGTCAGAGATTTTTGGCCTTGGAAAAATCAAAGTGGCTTGTGAGAAAGAAAAAGTCAACGACTGACTGGGTCGGTCTGATACTGGCACAAGTGTGAGACTGGCACGGTGAAAAAAAAAACAAACAAAAATAAAATTACGAGAAAAGAAATCCAACACGCACAACGAATGCCCTTACAACAGGCTGCACTGTGTGTATGCCAACCAGACCAAGGCCAGCTGATCAAGACCCTCGTGAAGCGTGTTAATCAACCAAAAAGCTCCCGGTTTCAAACCCCAGCCACACACACACACACACACACACACAGCTGCTTTAAGGTGGTCGAGTTTGGGTGGAAAGGGGAGATGTGGGTGGGTGGGGGAGGGGTTCAGGGCGAAGAGGGAGAGGGGACGGGGCGGGCAGACAGTTGAGTGCGACTATCGGAAGGGGGGCTCAGGCGTGTGAAGGGAGAGTTCGGGGCGGCGGAGGATGGCCTCCTTGCGCGTGGGCGGCGGCAACGGCGGCTCATACACCCTGGGGGCAGCCATGGCGGCTGCGACGGCCGCAGCGGCGGGGACCACTGGCCTGAGGGCGTCCAACGTGGCGACCGGCTGGGCGGGCATCGCGGAAACCGCCGACACCCCGGGCATGCCAGGGAAGGCCGTCATTGTGCTGGAAGGGTAGGCGTACTGGAACTGGGGGTACTGCTGCAGCTGCTGGTAGTACTCGGCGTAGTACCTGGAGAGGAAGGGGAGAGTATGAATGTATTCATGGTGGCACATAGTAACACTACTGAGAAAGTTTCTATTCAGCTATCACCACTAGGGCTGGCTGTGACTCATTTTACATATCTTGATATTTATTTCCTTAATAACGACAAACATCTTGATATAAATTGCTTTGGTCAAGTAAAAAAAAGACGATTTACATTTACAGCATTATGTACTAAATGCATTTTTAAAGATTTGATCTTGTGTTACAAAATCTGGATATATCTGAAAACTTGATATATGGTCCGGCTTTACTCACCACCTACCTGGTCATGGGGTCCTCGGCTGCCTCCGCTGCCTCCTCTGCTGCGCGGCCGGCCGGCGTTGGTAGCAGGGATCGGCGTGGTTTGGCCCTATGGTAGATAAACGGCTTCATCACAGGGTCGGGCAGCAGCGGGGCCGACCTCCGTAAGGGACTCCGGTCCCTCTCGCAGGACTTTGCCACGGCTGCCGCCGCCACGGCCACCGTCTGCTGCTCGGCTACCACCTGCTGGCTCTGGGCGAAGTAATGCGCCTGCCTGGCAGCTTCGAAGATGGCTGTAGTGGGGTCCGCCGCCCCCAGGGCGCTGATGTGAGCGTAGGCTGGTGTGGCGGCGCCGTAAATCGCCGGAGCCACGGAGTAGGCAGGGTTCACCGCTGCAGCTGCTGCCGGCATCTCTATCCCCGGTGCGGCTAGATAGACGGGGGGGTTGCCCACGGTCGGGGTGTAAACTTGAGTCGTGTACGCAGCGGCGGCCGCGGCTGCAGCTGCCGCCGGAGAAGCAGCCACCTGGCTGTAAATATTCGCCCCCATGGAGCTGTATACCTGCGTGGCGCCTGAGGTAAGAGCGGCCTGACTGGCCACTGATCCGTACAGCTGGTTGGCAACATTAGCACCGTACACCTGGCTGGCCAGGGCGCCGTACACAGCTGGGTTCACCGGGTTACCGTCGGTGCGCGAGCCAGTGGTGATGCCCGTCAGAGCTGCGTATGTGGGGTCGAAGGTGGAGGTGTTGTAGACGGAATTGTGCACGCTTTGTTGGACCTGCAGAGGCAGGCCGGCGGCTGCAGCGGCGGCGGCAGCCAGGACTGCCGCCTGGCTTTGGTACTGCTCCAGAGACGGCTTCCCCACCGGGCACTCGCCGGCGTAGTGGCCCTGCTTCCCACAGTTGACACATGGGATCTTCCCGGTCGGCGTCTGCTTGCTGGGCTGGACTTTGGACAGCTCCACTGACAGGGGCCGGCCCTTAAAGGAGGTGCCGTGAAGGGCCTCGATGGCTTGAAGCGCGTCTTCCTTGTTTTCCATGTGAACAAAGGCGTAGCCTGCAGGGGGAGAATTCCCATTATTTTGCATCAGGTTTAAGGTGAAATTCAAACTCAAAGGCTAAGTTTTTTTGCAACCTGGACCTATTTTCTAGCATGAAATAGTGCCATTACAGGCACTGTGATGCAGCCTGGAAGTGACGTCATACAAGTTGTAATTCAAAGTTAATGGCTAAAAATAATGACAGATCACCACAAACACACAACTCCAAGCCACTTTGAGCTCACAGAGGGATCAGACCAGCGGTTCATAACAAAACATTAATGAAATGAAAGTTTTGTGGCAGAAGTTGCTTCATTTAGAGTCTGCATGAGCTGGGCCTGCTCACTCCCTTTATATTGGATGTACGCTCATCGCGAGTGGATCTAAATTTCTCTTAAAAGGAGTTCAAGTTACACCAAAACTGTCTGAGTAAGTAAATTATCATATTTCATGCCAGAAAATAGGTCCAGGTTGCACAACAACAGACCTTATCCTTCAATTAAAAGCAAACGGCATCTGGGTTTACCTTTGACTTTATCACATTCGAGAACTTTTCCAAAAGTCTGGAACAGCTGCTGGAGGTCTTCAGTTGTGCACATCCCGCTCAGATTCCCCACAAACACCTTAGTGGAGTGCAAAGGCCTCCCCCTGGATTCCTCCACAACCAAATTGCGCCCGCGAAACTCGCGGCCATTGAGTTCCCGGATGGCGCGCTCTGCGGCGCCCTCACCCTGCAGATGCACAAAGGCAAACTGCCGCAGCACACTGCAGCTGACCACCTGCCCGTACGGTTCGAAGATGGCCGACAGCTCCTCCTGGGTGGTGTCCAACGCTAGGTTGCCCACGAAGAGCTTCACTGTGTGGCTCTTATCCATGACGCTGCAGAGGAACAGAGAAGTGAGATGCCAAAAAATTAAAACTTTGTAATGCCGCCATTCTCTGAAAAAACATTTTGGTGTCAATGACAACAAGAGATTGAGCACTTTAGACTTTTTTAAGGTATGCAATCATCACCCTGTACCCTCTTCGTCTGCAGCCTGTTACGTGTGCAGGCAGGGGTTTTACATCATCATCTCACTGAAAAATGGATGAATGGCTCAAAAAAAAAAGATTTAGCACTGCTCTCATGTCGTATTTCGCCGCATGACTGCTACCGTCACAGAAGTGTAAATTACCTTTGCCAAGGGCACTGATGCAACCTCTTGCACTCAAAGAAAGTCTAGCGTTTTGATGCTTTGATACTTTCAACATGATTTCTTATTCTTATCCGAAAATGCCACAGATGAAGCAGAAATAAAACACATTAGATACAATTACCCAAGTTGAACTGGAGGAAGTTAAACACACACACGAGGAACGTGTAAGCGTAATGAATGAGCACACATCCTAATGTTACAACCTCACATTTGCCTGGGAGCTGCCCGCACACATTAAGTCCGATTAGATAAACAAAGCAGGACGGATTATGTTTGCCTTCAATAAGGAGCAAAGACACTTTAAATGACATCTCAGAGATTTCACTTAGGAAAATCTCATTTTCACTTGAGAGCAGGCCAGATCACCCCTACAGCTATGAGTCACACTCATCCGCTGGAGACAGGGGCAAGCAAGCCTTTACCTGCAGGACTTCAAGCCTCACAGCCACTGTGATCTTTCTTTCTTTATAACAACGGAAACACGTCTAAGCCGAAAGGTTTGACTCAAAAATGTTACCCCTCCCCCTTAATCTTTCTCACTATGGCATCTCTAAACTCACAGGTTAAACTTGCGCGCTTCCACAGGTTGGTCAACACCTTTTCTCCAACCAAACAACTTTTATGCTTGGCTGTAAATCAAAGGGCAAAAGCAGAACATGACACCAAAGACTGACATTTCTATTTTTTGGTTTCGGCTCCAGTAAGCTGTCGCTGACTAAAAGAAATCCCCCCCCACCACCACCACCCCCTCCAACGGCGTTTACCGAGAGAAACACGATCAAAGAAAATCTCTTTTAATGGGGTGCGTGTTGCATGTGCTGACCAGGAAGAATGGCCGCTGCATTAACACTTGGTTCATCTGAGGCATAACTCGGGGGGTGAACCTCTTTTTATGATGACGCAACGAGACGCTGTGTCAACACATTTCCACTGCTGGCGTCGTTAAAAAGCGAAAGAAAGATTAAAAAGGAGGGGGAATGCGCAAAAGACGCAGTTTAAGTTAGTAAAACACGCTGGACTGCTCGCATGGCGTTAGCTATGAATGGACGGACAGGATGCTTGTTGGTTTAGCTCGTGCGCCCTAACCAAAACAACCGCCACAAGGCGATAACAATACCGGATAAACAACTAAATCTGCTTTGGTTAACGGGATGAAAACAAATTAATGCTTTATATATGATCGGGCAAACAGAGTCGTGGTTGTGAGATCGATACAATGCCCAACAATCGCGTTTTCCGCACAGAAATGAATACAGTGTAACACCGAGGGCTCCCACCGCGGCTACAACACGGTGTAACGGCGCGTCGCACAACGACGGAGAAAAGAAACCACGCGACCAAAGACACGCGAGCTTAAAGATGAATCGGACTTATTTACCTTCCTATCGACTTGGATGACAATAATACCGCGGAAAAGGCTATTAAATATAGTATCTACCATCTTACCTAATCGGTGCTGTGTTTCAAAATGGTAGCGCCTGCTTCCGTTTGAACGTCGGGCATACTGCTGGAGAGGGAGGGGGAGGGCTGCCTGTGCTCTGCTGCACCCGGAGGATGCTTATTCTTCACCAAATGACTCAAGTGCACACACAATCCACGCACACAAAGCACCTTAAAATCCCGCTTCATTAATTACAGCCGCAGTGATAAAGGACGCCGCGCGGCCATGGGGCTGCGCGTGACAGGCAACAAGTTAGACAGCTATGAGATGCATTTTTGCTCGTCCACAGAGGTCTGAGGGGGTTTTACATAAGTGTTTTCAACCTTTTGGGGGGCCAAAGTACGTTTTTTTTTTCATTGAAAAATGTCAAGGCACACCACATACAGAAATATTATCTCTGTAGCCTTTATCAGTTAGATATAAAGTCCTTCTGGTCAAAGTTTCTTGAATAGAAATCAAATATTATTTGCAGAAAATGTTTTAAAAAATGTTTAATTAAGTGAAACATTCAAAATATTCAAAAAATGTTTGTTTTTTTGGGCTATTAAGTGGTAGTAGATCATTTCTTATGGCAAAACTGACAATCTCAGTGGTTGAAAAACAGTTTTAGAACTAGGATTAGTGCTGTTGGCGTATCAAGAAAGCCACCCTGCACCTTTCTGTCTTGTAGTAAACTTAATGAAGCCTCTGACTGAACACTGTTTCATCACCATTGTGGTGAACAGTAGTTGCCCATCTGGGCTCCCTGATCTCCCCAAGTGAGTCCCCCAGAAAGCACAAGGCCTCCACCAGTTATCCCCACAATCCTACGTAATTTGGTCACAAATCAATAGCACATATCCTTCATCATAGGCAAATTTGTGAGTAAGCAGTTGAAATTAAATTAAAAGAGAAGAAGAGAAACGAAGGAAAAGGGAAGCAGAGAGGTAGTATTAAAATGGATTGAAATGAGGCAGGGTGGACAAAGAAATACAGACAAAAAGCAATTGAGCAGTGAGTCTGTTATTGTACAAGTATTTCAAAACAAATATATGCTTTGTCAAGAATAAAAGCTATGTTGTCGGCCGCACCCATCAGTTTTCCACCATACACTGTGTGCAATGAGGTCAGTAAGTGGAGCAACAGTATGGATGGGTTCTTTCACCTCTATCCTGGTAACCTTGATTTCATCAATGCAACATGTCTGAGAATGCCACAGTACCAGTGACTCATCTCTATTAAAAAACACAATATGTTAATGGTTACCATGACTACCTCTGCTGGACAGAACGCACCATTTCTGGTGTGAAAGCATAAAGCCAAGCATGACTCCAGCACGGGGCAGGTCCACAGTCTGTTGGTCTTTTCAGGAAGGAAAATAGGTTGTGAAACATTTTCCAGTATATTCGGCAGCTTGTGTTGCACTCCTCTCTGTGCAACAGCAGTAAATCCTTCTCTAAGTCTCTGATGCTGCAAAGCTGATTGCATCTTCCACTGTAGACTTATAAGCCTACAGTGTGGTGTGGACACTGACTGGACTCCAGGCTACTGGTATTCCTCCACCTCCTCTCCCAGAACATAAATAATGATCCATTTAGTCCTGGAGTCAATAATTGTCTCTTCTGTCTTCTTGTCCATCTGATACACCCCATAGTAATCAGAGTATTTCTGCAGGTAACAGGACTCAGTTGTTTTGAAAGTCTGAGGTGTACAGTGTAAAGAGAAATAGTATTTTGTGCATTTTTGCTGTTTTAAGTCAGAGTGGGTGACTGTGTAGTTGTGTTGAGTCATTCTGAGCCTCTGGTGGTGATGAGTCAGCAGCTACGTTCATGTGTATGAATATTTCAGTCTGATCTTAAACTATTCTGATTTAAGATGGAAATGTCAGTTCACACAGACTAAATACCAAACCTGAGCTAATGCTGCAAACAAATGAACCTGCTCAGTCTTTCAATCAATAAAATAACAAAAATGTATTTCTCCCCCTAACTTCATCGAAAAATTCTCTTAATGACATATAAGACAAGCATGATGGAGACAGCTGACAAGTGAAGACAGTGGATTAAAGTCTGAGGCAAAGACAAGTTCATTTTATTTAACCTACTAATCAGGAATAGCACGATGTACAAAAATGTCCAGGATGATCCTAAACTTTCAAATCTGGAACTGATTTTCTTTGCCACAGACCAGTTTTGTTTAGCTGTCGCCTCGTTTCCTCCACCGTTTTCAGGATGTGCAGCATGAACATTTAAGAGAAAACAATGAGAAAAACAATCTGATTGTACAACAGTCACATTTTCATGTCCATCAGATCATTATAGTGTTTACTCCTCCCCACTTGATATGATTACAAAGTTCATTCAGAGCTGCTTCAGATCAGTCTGACTTTTATTCAGTGAAGCATTAATCTGACCAGCACAGTCACTTGATTGGTAAAGCAGTGTTTACATCTCCTTATTGCCAGATTTTGTGCTGAAAATACCATTTTAATCATTTTGAGTCACCCTGTTATCTTTCTGCCATTGTTCTCTGGTTTGATTAACAAGATGCATTAACAGTAAGAAAGAAAAGGTTTTTTACCCGTCAATCAGAACCATGTTGGTCTGTTAATCCATCAATGGATCATTTACCCAGCTGAAATACGAGAAAAGACTTGATGAGAGGGATTTCACCATTTTCTGACTTCAATTAAAATCATTCACCGTTGAAAGCAATCATTTCTATCCAGGAGGTGCACTCAGGCCAGGCACAAAAGGTAAGAAGACAACAATTGCGCATTTAGGACGGCATTCAATAAGCTTATTCAGGATCAGCAGAGCGTGACAGATGCTCAATTATGGTGCCAAGGAAAAAAAAAAAAGATCAATGCAAAACCTGCTACACACCTTCATAAAGCGAGCACTGTGCACACAATCATGTCCTAATATTGATGTTTTCATCAAGAGAAATATGCTGAGTCAGCAGGTAGCTGCTTGGCTATATTACATTCATTATGCAGATAGATCTCAGGTATATGACTCTAAAGATGCAGCAGCAGCAATAACAGTAACGTTGCGCTCAGTGCTTAAAAAACAGCTGAGCACACAATCCCTCATGGCCCCCCCACCCCGACCTTTCACTTTGGAAGGAATTTGAGACTTCTTCCAGAGCTCTTTTTAATCTCTCTGGCCTGAGCTGCTTGCACCACCTCATGGGTTTAAAATGACCAGACGGGAATGAGTCAGATTCATGGCACTTCATTAAAACGCTCTTAAAGAACTGTTACAACGCACAAAATGGAAACTTGGCTGCCTGTAAATCTGTGCTCCACAAGGAGGAGGATGAAGTCTTTTCAGCTGTTTGCCTGCTTGGCTTTACCGCCTGCCTCCCATGTTTCGCATTCTTGTGACAAGAATTGCTGCAAGTTATTACTCAACCTCTCACCCCTCTGAAGCAGTCTGGGCTCAGTGCAACTTAAATAAGTACTTTTTCACTTTCATTGGAATTGAAGGTGTTTCAGTCATTTAATTTCCATCAGTCACACATGAACAGCAACGTGTCGTGTTTACTGTAACTTCTTGGTCATTTAACCATGGAGACAAACTGAAATGCATCTGTTCCTTCCTGCGCACATGGGCAGCAGATATATCAGGTCTGACAGGCCAAACAGTTTAGACAACTTCATGGACAAACATGTAAGCCTTAGCCTGCTTTAGTGTGTTTGAATCTTTAGAGGATAAACTGTTAGTGCAACATCGTTTAGATTTTATCGTAAAGGCCTGTTTTAAATAATCTAAATGGTATATCTGGTCATCCAGCCGGAAACAGCTCAGCCCCCCCTCTCTTTGCTTCCACATCATCTACAAAATATCCATCCAGTTTCTCCTCAGGACTCTCTCAGTTCAAACTCTCCAGTGCTTGTGTTTGGGGTTCAGAGGTTGGCCGCCGGCGTCTCCGAGGTGGTTTTTCTCCGGCCCTTCCCAGCTATGGGCCGGTCTCTCTCCTCCCACAGCGTCACTCCGTCGCAGGCACAGATCTGTTTAAGATTTTGGAAAATGCCAGCTGATCGTGCAATGATCCCACAGGCCAGCCTGCACAGAAGGGAAAAAAACAAGACACCTGTAAATTGATGAGAATAAAAGGACGAAAGACTAATCCAGTTTTCAAATTGCTCATATTTTTTATGATTATGCATTAATTTGTTATATTCATAAAATTTTAATTTTTAATCCCCTCTTGAAAAAAATCCCAACCAAAATCTATTTTCTTAGCTAAATAATGCAAACAATAAAATAAGTAGCTATATCATCTCCTATAGTCATAAATACAACTTGTCCTTGACCTTTGTTCAGTTTGTTTTTATGATCCCCTACACTTTTGTTTTGTTTTACTATATCTTCTTTGATTTTCTTTTAATTTCCTGTCAGACTATCTTTTAAGGACCTTTGGAGGATTTTTTTCTCTGATTATTTTCCCTCTGTGCAATTACTCCTGGTCATACTGGCCACAAATGTCTAACTGTTCTAATGATGCTATTTTTTTCCTGATTAATGTTTTTTTTTATTATCACTGCCATTGGTCTACCACAGGGACTAAAGATGGCAATTAACAATTGGCTATAGTCTTGAAGTTTAACATGTATATTTCATTAATATGCACTGTATTTCTTTTAAATAAATTCAAATTCAAACTAAACATGCATTTACTACAGAAATATTCATGTTAATTGTACCAAGCTTTTTCGTAATGTTACAGCATTAAATATCAAATAATTATTTTAATAAGGGCGTCAGTAAGATATTTTAATATCCTCAAACATTTAAAAACATATAAAATGAAAAGTCTTGCACTACTCATTTTAACTTGAACAAATCCAAAAATGTACACAAACATACCTTTCACCAGAGTTCCCAGTCTGTTTGGACAGAGGGTGACCGCCTCGGCCCAGATCGTCCTCCCCTGCATCCACCACCAGAGATCGGCCAATCACGTCCCACACCTGCACCACCACAGTACACTGTTGAGCACCATTTACCTGAGCCAAATACACCCGTCTGTGTGCTTGTGTTACCTTGAGCTGACCGTCCTCTAGTCTAAATGAAGCTCTGCCATCTGGTCCGGCTATGATGTTTCCCAGATCCCCGGCATGCTGCAATGAGAGAGCGTGTGAAAAAGTCAAAAAATCATGTCTCACTTTAAAAAACAATACAGATAAAGAGTTAACAGCTTATAAAGATTTCACACATTAAAGCTGCTCATGTATTCAATACATGTTTCAAAATTCACTACCTGGAACAGCAAAAATCTGGCCTGAGAGCCATTGTGCTGACTTTTTACAGCATTACAGGACAATTGAGGAGATTTGATCTTGTTCATCTTTTTTTTTTATCATGGAATCAGAAAAACACTTGCATGATGAATTATCTCATTAAGCTCCAAAAAAGAAATGTTACCCTTTCAGAGTCCCCTGGACCACCGTGTTGTCTCCCAAATGGGTTGAAGTGCTCTCCACAGCTGCAGACAAACAAAAAACTGCCTTTAAGCTAATCTGGAAATAACGGGAAGGTCCAGCTGTTTGGTGTTTACAGTTAAAGTAGAAAAATAGAAAGAACCACAACCTTGTCTCAATCAAAAACATCTGTGATGCAGTTAAAGATTTTGAATAATACCTGCAGATAATTTTTTTTCAAAGAGTGAATCACAAAATTATATCAGGAAAAAGGTTGAAAAAAACACAACAACCCATAAAACAGCACTGCATTAAAATGACACCCGATTCTGTAATGGAAAGTAAAGCACAGGTTTGGAGAAAACTTTAACCACTAATCCACTGCATCCACTAATCGAGTTAATACATCATGCAATGAAAAAAGCAGAAGTGGAAAGTGTTGCGTGATCAGACTGAAATGTGTTGCTACACATCAAACATCTGGCTGATGCAGATCTTCAGCTTGGCCAGCTCTGACCAGCTGAATTTCAGCTAATTTATTAGTTTTCATTTCTAAAAATATAAATCCAATCATCCATTTCAAGACTGATGTAATTTCAGATTAAAAAGTGTTTAACCTGTTCTCCAATGCACATCTATATTATTCTGAAATCTGGTATATTCATAGGTTTCTGTTACATTTTGAACCAATAATTCTTTCAGGGAAATGGAGCACTCATAGAACATCATGTAGCCTGGTGAAAGCATCAGTGAAAGCTCTTAAACTAGGGCAATTTGCTAAAGTTGATTTAGTATCTATAAGTTAACTTTTTTTTAGTTTGACTGTAACCAAGGCAAAAAATTCAATTGGACATAAAAATCAGAATCTTTAAAAATGTAACATTCCCAATGAGGCAACGGACTCTCCATCAGCAGTACTAAAAACGAATATAAATTGAAAGACAAAATTGGTTTCTTTAGTTATCAACTCTTTACTGAAGTGTTGTTAAAAGAAGAAGAGGTGACACAACACTGTGGATCCGTTTTTTTCTTCTTTTTTTAAAACAAACTCCCAGTTTTATCATTTTTATGTTGTCTTTGTGACAACACCAACCAAAACTGAAAACCAAGACAAGATTTAAATAATTAACCAGACAATGTACTCTGTTGTGTACATCGTATACACCAGTTAAAAGTGGTGTCATTTGTTTGATAAAGTCTCTTACTTTCCAGAGTGGAAACACCTCAACAGGTTAGAGCAGTGGTTCCCAAATTGTGGGTCAGGATCCACATGTGGATCACAAGATCATTTCAGGGGGTCACAAGATATTTGTGAAAGATATAAAACCTATATTTATCAAATAAATTTAGGATTTGTATCATGGCTGTCAAAATTAAACCATTAACAAATGGGTAAATCTCAATTTAACACTAAATTCTTACCACATAAATGCAGAAATCCACATTGATCCTCATTATTTATGAAGACAGACATTTTTCATGCCTTATATTTAAAGGATCCTGCAGGAGGACCCGTCTGATATGTAAATATTTAGCAATAATAATGATATAACTAGTAATTTTCATCACAGAAGGGAGGGTCACCAACAACAATATGTCAACTTGGGGGTCAAAAAGTTTGGGAACCAGTGCGTTAGAGGACACTTAAATTCAACAGCCTCATCTTCCTGTCGGCACACAGCTCCTGCTTGATAATATTTCATTTAGACAAATGATCCAACCTGAGGCAGTCCTGTGTGAGATCGCCCAGGGTGTGGACATGAAGGCCATGGGGTCCAGGCTCCAAGCCATCGATGGTCCCATCAATCAGACATCGCTCCCCAGACAGCTGCAAGAAACGCACCACCCCCTGAATCGATCCGGCTCCAGCCAGCATAGCCACAGCTGCACCGAGATCTGTCATCAAAACACACACACACACACACCCTGAAGAAGAGCTCATAGATCACGTTAACATCAAACACGTACCAAAGATGCATGACAATCAGATATGGCATAATTCAAGTCTAGGAGACATTGGAATAGTTTATATGTAAAAGACAATGCACATTAATGCTTCAAATCCAGTCTATGTTTCATTTTAAGGATTTTATGAAGAAGATACAAATTCTGGAATAGAAATACAAATAATTATACATGTTTTATGAATGAGCTAATCCTCACAAGGTGGTTATTTCCAGTCCAGAAATTACATCATGTTGACAACAGGTTCAGTATTTAGCTTAAGTGGAGATATTAGAGGAAATGCATTATTCCCTCTGGTTTCTGGTTTTTCCTCACCTTGCTCCGACCCACCGATGCCCTTCAAGACAGCTCTGCGCCCAGTGCTCTCGATAAGAGCCTGAACCTGTGCACTGGTCAGAGCAGACTCCACCAGCACCTCCTCCTTAGCCACATCTATACTGACTGAAGTAACTCCTGCAAACACAGAAACACAACCATCACGCACAAGCTCACTCAGAAACAACACTTATTCATTTTTTAAATGTTTTTTAAATAGGTTTGTAAATGTCATGCACACATCAATGTGACCAAATCTTTTAATCTTTCGCTTGTGATTCTATTTCTGATGCTTTTAACAGGGAACAAAGATGTTGGAGCCATAATCCAACTTTTTAGTTTCTCGTTTTACTTTTTATATTTGTTTTAATGATGTTTATGACCATATTCTTTTATGTCTTTAAGTTAATTAATGGGAGATGCATAACACTTAAAAAGCGTATAGGTGAGCCCAGGTGATGTGCAGGGGCTGGTTGAATGGGAGGAGAAACTGTTTTTGGCCGTGTCAGTGTGATAGCTCAGGATGACTTGGCATTAACCTTTTCTTTATTTGGCGTTTGTTTGATGGAACCGGGGATGCTGTAAATGGACTGAACTATGAACTGAAACCTGCTACAAGGAGAGAAGATGAAAGAAATAAATGAGTCATTGCACTCAAAAGTATACAAAGTACTGGACATTGATTTTGTAAAAGTTGTTGCCAGAGCATGCGTCTGAATTAGTTCTTCCCACTCTCCCCCCAAAGGCCAAATGTATAGTCCTCACTGGAAGACTCTACAGAAGATTAATCCAAAATGCAGCAATCCATTAAAATTAAGGGAAATAACCACAAACTCATAACCAGAGCCCATCTGCACTTATGGCAGGTTTATTGCTCAGTAGCTACTTCTACGGGACTTTCCCTGGGAGTGGGACATGCAACAACCAAACACCTGAATGTAGAGGATGCTGTCCTCTACCTGCTACATCATGTCCACACCCACCTAGGCAATAACGGCAGGTACGTTAGGATTATGTTTTTCAACTTTTCAAGTACTTTCATCATCATCAGACCATTACTGGAGGTCAGGTTTGGAAAGATAGCAGCAGCTCCCTCAGTTATCTGCTGGATCCCAGGCAAACTGAGCGCAGTCAGAATGGGGAGGTGTGTCTCTGATACGGTGGTGGGCACATTGGTGCGCTGCCAGCAACTCATCTGGCTCCCTTCCTGTTACTCTATTCACAGAAAGTTAATGTACAACCCAAAGTCTTCTGGGATGATGAGGAAGATGAGGACAGGCCGCTGATAGAGGCCTTCCTTCAGAGAGATGTATAATAAGATAAAGTGGTGGACTTTTGCGGGACCAAACCCTCTTAGATCTCCATTTCGATGAGTCGGTGGCTGAGGTCAGGTCTCCACGTATCGTATCAGTGGGTGATGGCGAGTAAGCGGTAATCCTGCTGTCTGCTGGAAAGGCAGCATTGAAGAGAAGGATAAGAGGAAGTTGGAGAAACTGATAGAATAGGTTTCGTCAGTTCAGTGGCACGACTAAAATATGCACACTAAATGTGGGAGCAGTGCTGGATAAGAAAGTTTAGCTGGACACAAGAGCAGCAGCGATGGGCTCGTTTCACTGTGCTGCAGAACTGGTGCTTGGGTTCATTTATTCATGTAGCATCCAGCCTTTTTATCCCTTTATTTGTCTGACCGTCAACTGCACAGCTATTTCTGAAGGCAGTGCTTTTATAAGTCCATATTTTCTTATCTTTTCAACCGTAACAAGTCTCTCAATGTAAGCTACTGGATGACTGAATTTACCAAAAGGGATTGTCCGTCTCAGGTTGTCCTAGGTAAAGCAGAAACAATTAGATCAGATTCATTACAGTATCAAAAAAGAAACACTATTACTCCTAAATCCCTGCTTCTACATGAGCATTTACTCCTGACTGATGGGAAGTAACATCACTGACTGGTTAAAAGCAACTTCCTGCAATCAAATCCAGGCCTTCCATCCATTAAAATTGTTATATATATATATATATATATATTTGGTGAAAGCAAGCAGAGCAGTTCAACTTCATAAATGAATCTCTTCAGATGGGGAACTTTCCTAATATTTTTAACACTTCATCTGTGATCCGGTTATACATTAAACTGGGTGAAGTCGTTATTGAAACACTCGTAACCGTTAGTTACACCAGGATGAATCAAAGCAATTAAGCCACACGATGAGGCACAACAATGGTTCCCAAACTTTCCGAGTCGTGACACCAAAGATAACACATGTTGGTGTTTACGACATCCCCATCATCCCCATAGTGAAAGGGAAATCCTTTCACAGCCTTCATCTTCAGATGAACATCCTTTTTTTTTTTATTGTTGTATAACAAACGCTGTATGTTGCACATGATATGCACATCCATCCATCCATCCATTTTCTTCCGCTTATCCGGGGTCGGGTTGTGGGGGCAGCAGCCTAAGCAGGGAAGCCTAGACTTCCCTCTCCCCGGCCACATCCGCCAACTCATCCGGGGGGATCCTGAGGCGTTCCCAGGCCAGCCGAGAGATATAATCCCTCCAGCGTGTCCTGGGCCTACCCCGAGGTCTCCTCCCGATGGGACGTGCCCAGAACACCTCCCGGGGGAGGCGTCCAGGGGGCATCTACCACCTCATCTGGCTCCTTTCGATGCGAAAGATAGCAGCTCAACCTCGAGCCTCTCCCGGATGACAGAGC
>JAVQJG010094319.1:0-43423 GCA_036024015.1 Craterocephalus amniculus | reverse complement strand
ATAATAATACAGTTGATGCTAAATATAGCTGGACAGCGTTCCTATTTCTTAGTTGACCGAATAGCAGCAGATAAGAAGGTTCATTAAAAAAGAAAAGACATGGGAAATTATTTTATCGAAACTTGAGACTTGACTTGGACTCGTGACCAAAGACTTCAGACTTGACTTGGACTTGCAAAAAATGACTTGTGAACATCTCTGCTCCCCGGTGCCGAACAGCCTCATTAAAACACCAGTCACGTCTGCAAAAATTAAACAAAATTCATATTCTTACCTGCGATCCGCCCGTACCAGAAAAAATATAATCCGTGGAATATTTACCTGCAAATCGCGGGTAAAACGGACGCTGCAGGACCGACGGGACTCTGCTACCAACATAGCGACATACAGTAGCATCAGCAAGCTAGTAGAGGTTTAGAAATATATTTAGGGATCAGAATAGAGAAGAGACAGGCAGAGAAGACGTGTCTGCGCTACTGGGTGTAGGCGGGGATGAACTTTACAACCCTAAGTTCTCAAATGAGACCAGTAGGGGGCTCGCCAAGCTGGAGTTGCATAGTTCAGCTTTAAAGGCATAGTGTGGGCCATTTATTCATTCTGCTTATTTCACGTTGATTCCAATTGATACTCTTGACTTTTGAATATCGCACACGCTCAAACTAACTGACTAAGTCATCTACTTTCTAAAATGTCTTGTAGCACTGCCTTCACTGTACAAGGCAAGTAGTTATAGGACAGTTATTGATATTTATTTAAGATACACCTACACAATGATTGCACAGCAATGTCTTCAGAATAGGGCTTTACCCTCTGGCTGGTGATCTCACAAGATGGTTGTTGTTCCTACGGGAACAAGGAGGCCAGAAAATGGCCGCCCTCAAGTCAAGGTGACCCCTGAAAATGTGGTGGTCCTTCGTCTACTGTAGCTGCATGTATTAGCATTTGTTAGCAACAAGATATGTTGTTCAGTATAACAAAAGGAACCATGTTCAGGGTCCTTGTGTCTAGATTGGTTAAAAACAAATTAAGTAATTGTGAGTGTCAGGATAGACGGAGGAGATGTTAGTTTAGCATGCAAGAGCAATTCTTAAACATTACTTTTCTCATAATAACCTTATCAATCAACAATACAGACTCAAAGTCAATGAAAACCATAAATAAACTGGAAATAAAAATAATAAAAGGAGGGGAGAGATAGATTTGGGGAAGCCCAAGGCTAGCTCTATCCAGAAGATGGAGAAAGTGGCTGGGAGCGGCTACCTTAAAATAAATCCTTGCCTTTGTGTTTTTCAAACAAAGTAAATATCACTAACATTCCCTGGAAATATGAGATATTTTGTCACCATTAAACAAAGTGTGGACTAAGTTACCAAAACTGTCTAAATGTGAATCTTACATTCTCAATGTGGTCATGTCCTGTGAGGACTTAGTCATCATACACTGGCAAAGCATAAGCATGTGAGGAAACAAGAAACAGTTGGATCAGTGTATCTGTGTGTGTGTGTGTGTGTGTGTGTGTGTGTGTGTGAATTATTCCCACCTGTCGTTGTAAAAGATTTTTACAGTATCAGGTGAATAATGAAGTAACCGTTGCAGATGATCCTGAGCTCTGTGTTATTATAGCTTTACACATAATGAATCCGCAGAGCATCGCCTCATTGTAGTTGCTCATGAAACTTCTCTCTAAATTGGTGTGCTGCCCCCGGACCTCCACAACTCTCTGCTGCTTCCAGTCTCCAAAATGACTTAATTCAGACTAAGAACACTGGCATTTGGACTTATTTTCATAGATGAAGTTGTTTGTATTTGCCTCAACATCTGGCAACATTTACTCTCGTATTACTCAATAAAAGAGCACATTTTCATCGTGAATAAGAAACCTGTAAACAATACACACATCATAATCCAAGCATTATCATGTGTCTCGGGTCAGTAGATGGAATATTTTCGAACATCTTTGCAAAGCTATTGTTTAGGAAGCATAAATGTTTGTGAAGCATTTCATGCTAAATTATCTATAAGATTTGGGGATTATACACTAAAATGACGATAAAGGAGGGCCAGTTTCGTCCGAAGCAGAGATTTTCTACACAACACAAATATCTGAGCCAAACTGCACAACAAGATGAGAGCTGCTGTGATATTTCAGTCCAGATGAATGCGACTGAAAGACTGCTGTGGTGTATTATGCAGACAAACAAAGAGGGTTCCTGCTGAATGTACAATGTTTTCCTGGCAATGTTTCATGAATTACTATTGTTGTCTCTCACCCATTGTTTTCTGCTTCTCAACTATTTTTATCCCTTTTGCAGAATTATGGTGAAAGCACCACCAATCCCTGACTTCTGCAGACATGCTCACCACTTCGGACTGCTCCCTGTCCCTCACACCCGGATGTGGTCAACTTGGAAAAGCTCACGTCCAGTCCTCGCTGTCTCTGCCTGAGCCCGAGGCCTGGGGGAGAACGAGCCCTGTTGCCCGTCCTGGGTTGGCACAAGGAGTTCGCTCGTGCTCCCTACAGGTTCCTCACGTCCCCGAGTACCTCAGCCTGCCTCCTCGAGCTGCCAGCTTCGATGTGCCATGTGGTCGGGAAGAGGATTTGTCTGATCAGGGCTCAGGGTCTCTGAGCCCCCATGTTATGCTGCGGCGGCGCGGGGGACTTGTGGAACAGAAGGACATCATCATGGCCCACCAAGCTCACAAAATACAGAGCACGCCACAAGCTCGCAGGAAGGAGTGGGAGTGAGTATAAAAGAGATTTGGAGTCAAAGGATTTCTTTTAAACTGCATGTGTAAAGATGGTAAATCTCCACGGGGGTGGATGAAGTGTAAAATATATACTAGCTACACAGTTTTACTTGACAACCTACATGTCATTAGAGTCCCTAAAGCCTTACAAATACAGAGTATGGATGCAGATACAGAATATAGGTGGAAAAAAACATGTTTTTTTGTCTTTTTGTTTAGGCAGACACTTGCTATGGAAAAGCAGAACCTTTATGACATCCCTATTCCATCCAACGTTCTAGTCATGCCAGTGAAAAATCGTAAATAATGACAGGGATGCTGAACTGGAAATGCAATGTTTCTGCCACTCCACTCTGGTAATAATCAACCTTCGCCTCATACTGCGATGTGTCAAACTCTCCATGAAAAAATAACACATAGAGGCTGAGTGATAAGCAGAATACACAAAACAATTATTATTTTGAACCTTTTAAAAACGAAAAAAACAACCTTTGAATAGCATTTAATGCAGGGGGTGTCAAACTGGTCTAAGTTCAGGGGCCACATTCAGTGCAGTTTCATCTCCAGTGGGACGGACTAGTAAAATGTTAGCATTGTCATCTAAACATATATTTTTTAAATATAAAGAAAAATGAGATAAAAATAATAAAACTTTTAGTGTAAAAAATACAAATATATTATCAATAAAAATGTTTATATTTGATAGACTAACCTGGATTTTCTGAAGAAAAATGAGTGACGTTTTAACAATATTTAGCCTCAGTTACACATTTACAATTTATTCATTTACATAATTCACATAATTTAGTCCAGTCAGATGGAGAGAAACACAACTTTAATTGAATGCACATTTTATTTAGCGTTTATTTACTGAATAGAAAAACTGCTTTTTTCTGCATGTCACTTGTGTTTCAGAAATGCTGCTTCTTCTCCCCCAGGTGAAAAATACTCTCTTCTGATAGTTTGATGACATAACCTTGTAGGGCTGGGCAATATATTGAGATTTTCAAATATATCGAGACTCTGTCACACGAGATATGAAATAAGGGACTTCATTTATATCGAGTTGTTTTGTTTTATGTCAGAAGTGCCATTTCTTTTGCAATTTGCACAACTGTATTCTTCTTATGATCATTGAAAATAATAATTTTTTTATTTTTATAAACAGCTACTTTAATTTCAGTCATCTATTTCAGTGCTCATGTGCTGTTGATCCATAATAAAAGTGCATTTAGCACCCAAGGTTGTAAATTATGGTCTCATTGGTTAATATACAAAAGAAAAACCATATTAAGATACATATCGTGATTCAGGAAAAAAAAAAGACCAAGACATGAAATTTTATTCATATCACCCAGCCTACCTTGTATATTTATATAGCTATGAATTCCATCATGTACATAGGCTAACCTTGACAGGAATTCAATCTAAACAGTGGCTGCATTACAGACAAAACTTGGTTTCTCAAAGTTTTGAAATGGAGAAATTTGAGCATGTAGCAACCTACACTGCTTTATCAGTTTCATAGGTTCATTAAAACTACAGCTTATGGCAAGAGGAGTGTGAGGAGAGAAATATCAAGCTTCATTTGTGCTTTATATATCAATAAGACTTAGATGTTGTCAGGATTTAAAAATGCAGCTTTTTGGAATGTTATGTCCACCTGCTAAGAATCAGGAGAATTATGCATTGCTATGGGTCAAAAGTCCCACATTTTGGCTCTAAAAGTGAAATTAAAAGCACAAATCCAAGGATTTAAATGATAAATCATAAAAAGTATAGCACTTTCCCTTGATATTCTCAGACAGAAAGTGTTTTTAGTATATCTTGAAAGTTGGTCAACTCCTACACTTTTTTTCAATTAAGAAATGAGCCACCGTTCCAGATCTGTGAGAGAAAAAAGTATGTGAACCTTGCATTTAACTGTTAATCAGCCTGTTCCTCAGTTTGGTGGAATTTCAGTCTGTTCATAGAACAGCTTAAAGTCCAGGCTGTTGTTGGGTTTCCTTTAATGAACACTTCAGGTCCTTCAATGACACTTCTTTTTCATTAAGGTCAGGACTTTGATACCATATCAACATTTGAAAATGTAATGACTCAGTATTTTACGAGAAAAGTTGATGTCTTTTGAATGGGATTCAGGGTAAAAGATGTTTTGGAACCAGTACCTAGCAACCATCAATGCTATTTCATTTTCAAGCCCCCATCAGTGGTTTTATATCTCAGCTCCAGTGGTTACAGGTTTTTATGAACACTCTATACTCATGACACACCTTTCTGATGCAGTTCACATATAGAATATCACATTATATTTTAGAATTTACTAGTTTAGATTTTAAGAGATTTTAAGCCATCCTGGCTTAGATGCATAAAAAACACGGTCATGGACATACCTCACATTATATTCACAAAACATTTTTCAAAGTCTTCTACAGTATCTTGTCCATGTGTTACATGTTTATATGGCAGCATTGCTCTTCAGTGTTCGGACGGTGGACATGGACATTTACATGAGCCAAAGTAGGAAAAGCTTTAGTTGCCAACAAGTCATAACTTCTCACATGTTATAACTTGTCTGCAACTCTATGAAATCTATGAAAACAGAGACTTTGTGTTCTTGCTGACTTTTGCACAACTGGTTCTCTTTGATTTTTCTCTATTCTACACAATCACTGACTGGTGAAATGATGGAATTTAAATTCTTCTGATGGTTTTATGAGATTTAAAAGCCTGATTAGCATTATTTACTCTTTCGGGGATCCTTAAAGTCTGTTGCTTGAAAGTGTAAGGATACATTTCCACAAACAGTGAACAGACTTAAAATCCCATTCTTTACAATTTATTAAAAATCTGTTTCATTTAAAATTTTAATTGCTTTTTCAATTGAACCTCTAATTTTGGACTTTCACATCTTTTTAGTAACTAACAGATACTATATCTTGCTCTTTTCTCTCAATAAATAAATTAATGTTTATTTAACTTTGTTCTTTCCTTGTATTTTGCATTGTGGAAACTTTGTATTTTTAATCAACTTATTTCTATATTTCCTTGCATCATTACTGACTGTCGTTTACAGTAAACAGATTTTTTATAGTGTAATTAATGGTTGTGATCAGGATAATTGCTTAAGAAACTTCTGAACTCTGGAGCCACATCAGTTTGATTGCCTGCATCTCACCATTTGAAAGCAAAGTGGTGCTTCCTCTAACTCCATCACTTAATAACCTCCAACTAACTGACCCGAACCCTCCTTCGTCCTCCATCCTCTCTGAATTCTGTTTACCCTGCTGTACTTTAACTCAATGTCTGCTTTAAGTGTACTGTTGCTGCTTTGCTCTCTGTCTTTCTCTTGAATTTACAGAACAACATCAGATTTAAGTCAGTTTTTTTAATTTTTTGCAAGAGCAACTGCAGAGTTAAGCATTCTTGAAATATAAAAGATATATATACATACAGTATATGTATATGCAGCATTTTAGAGTGCTGCTATGAATGTATTGTGGTTATTTGTCCATTAGGGGATGCTAGGGAATCAAAGTAGAGAAGCAGCAGGGAAGCAGCACTAAGCCTTCAGAGTTAAAAAGGGTCTGGACACTGCTGAACTTGCCCTCAAATTGCTAAAAGGCTTTCAGTGATCTTTATTACATGTTTGTTTAGCCAGTTTCTGAATGTGAGGGAAGCTTGCTATTCCTTTCAAAACTTTTTTTTGAGTTTCTTATCTAGTTGTCCAACATTTTTTTGCTTTTTGATGCTACTGTCCAAATCTGGATTATTGTCTGAAACCATGACAAAGATATAAATGTGTTTCAATGTATAGCTGGCAAAGTGTCGCGCCAATCTGTGCCAATATAAGAAGCTGTTTCTGGTGGACTCAAACTGACATAACTCAGTACAGAGGATGCCTGTTGCTAGGGAACAGAGAGAAAAATAAAATGCTAAAACCACTCCAGTCAATGTTGGGTGAAAGCCTGTCTGCAATTATATAAATGCCCTTCAGAGCTCTGGCATCAAGTGCCATTAATGTTTTCTCCTTGCATATCACCTGCAGCTGCGCTTCATCTCACTTCCTTGTTGCTGGAGATTTTCTCCAAAGTGCACGTTTACACACCACTTCTTTAATTGAATTAGTTTTTTGTCACTTTAATTTGCACTAGCTGCTGACTTCATTTCATTGAAAGTTTGGTTAGGTCCCAGGAATTTGATAAAGTTCCTTTGCTATTTTTGGACACCTTTGAGTAGGCTGCAAGCGAGAGCAGAACAAAAGACAAACAGCCCTGAAACCCGGTGAGCCTGGTTATCCGCACGGCGTTTTGGAGCATCAGTGCTGTGCTCAAGTCTGCCCGTTTACTCCCGTAAGATGTTCGGGCGACCCTGACGAGGAGGTGGATGTGTTTGGTGAAACAGATTTCTGTAGGAAGAGGTCGCTCCATTGTGCAACATGGCTTTTGTTGGCAAAAATGAAAAGAACGGAGTAGGAATTCAAGAGAGCTATGTCGCTATGGAAACAACAGCAAAAGGGAGAGCTGGAGACACAAGCGCAGAGAGAGATATGCACTGTTTGCAGAGATGGACAAATATTTTTGTTGGGAAACACACGAGGAGCTGTGGCTTCTGTTTTTGTAACGAGCGCTTGTTTTTAAGTAGAAACTAGATGGGATGTGCAGATACTGTGTGTCAGTCTGAAAACTCTTCTTATTACAGGATATTTATCATGCTTTGGCTGCTTGTACTTTGCGCTCCTGATGCCTTTTGTTGCTGTCCTGCTTTGCATGAAGTGACACGCCCGCCTGCTTCATGCAGATTAGGAAGAGGAGGCAACAAGAGTCATGGCTGAGTCTTCGGGCTTAGAAAGAAACTTATTCATACATCCTGTTAAATCAGCTCCCCCTCCTCCCAGATCTCGGCTTGTTTGCCAAGCATGATTTTGTCACTCTCTTTCTAGGCTTGTTTTCACAATCCTCCCTGTCTAAGCCCTCGCTGGGCTGCCCGTCTGCACACTGTGTGGCCGAACAGTCGTCAGCAAAGAAATGATGCACTTTGCCGGGATATCAAGTGGACTTATGCCTGTGGTTGATTTTAATTGTGATGAATCGCAGCCCCGGGCATGAAACAAGCCTCGGTTGAATAATCTCGTGTCTGTGGGGGCTGAAGTGGTCATCTTCAGGAAACAGTGGGGAGGGGAGGAGAGCAGCAGATGGAGTGAGAGCGGCCAGTTGCCTAATGAGGTCTCACTTGTAGCACTGAGTGTTAAAGACCCTGCTTTCTTCTGCTTTCCCTTAAAAAGGGAGCAGCCCTCAGATCTATTTCACGCTCTATCTTTACTCCTGACTTTAACGCCAACATTAGCACAATGGCCCACTTTTTGATGTTTTAATAGTGCAAGTCTGTTTCCATTAATAAAAATGTGAGGATAAGGGCTGACAATCAAAGGGTGGCCATAATAAAATGTGGGGACAGAGTCAAACTAACATAAAGAGCTCTATGAGATGTCCTTTTGGAAAACTCACTTGAACCATCAACATACCTGTTGTCTTTTTCTCAGATTTTTATTTATATTTCACACCTCTTTCCTTTCCCACAGCACCCACAAGCATCTTTACATAATTGTTTTTTGAAGCACATACCCACACAGACTGCCGTATATATTCGTCTTGTGTGTGTGTGTGTGTATGGGGGGGTATCTTCAACAAACTGTAATTGCTATGGAAACAAAATATATGTCCCTCCTCTCCGGCACCTTTCATTCAGATGAATTTTGAAATCGCCGTGAAGTAGCGCTGTGGGAGGGGGCTTTCGGTGCTTATACCTTTCCGGCTGATGATTTTCCGGCAGGTGAAAAAAGATTGCGGGATGTAGCTATTCGAGCGACTCTAGAGGCTTTCGTTCAGAGGCGTTAAACGGGCTTATTCTTTTTGACAAGTTTGCCATGTCGGAGGAGATGCGTAAAGTTTTGGAAGACTTCCCTCGGATCTCTCCATCTAATGAGCGCGCACTAGTTTTTGATAACCTCGTTTTGTCATATCACAACGGGCTTGGATGTTGGTAGGAAATTGCATGGGAAAAAAATCGGTTGATTTTTTTAGTTTTTTTTACCCCCCCTCCGCTGCCAGAGTTTAGAGACGCGCGCATATTGAAAGTTGTTCAGAGCTGATTGTTACGCGCTGTCAAGCAGATGGGATCTTTTTTACCACCTGTACACTTCAAACATCAGTAGACACATGGAAGATTTTTGCGAAATATACGACAGCTAAATGATATAATCATTTTTAATCCCTTGTGGATATGGAGTGAGAGGATTCCGGAACATTTGGGGGGAATCTTGGCGCGCGAAGGTGGATGTTTTTCCCCTCGTTTAGCTCCCCTTTACCATTGTACTCATATAAAATAATCGTTGCAGTAAAAACTCCTAAGTAGGTCGTCTCCTCATCTCTTTGTAGAATGGCTCGCTTTGGAGACGAGTCCGCTCCCACCACAGTGGACTCCGGGGATGGGGACTTGGAGCGCGGAGGCGACGGGCAGGACGCGGCGGCGGGACTGACGGCTTCCATGAAACAAGCCAAGGCGCAGCGGGCCCGGACCATGGCTCTGTACAACCCCGTCCCCCACCGGCAGAACTGCCTCACCGTCAACAGGTCACTCTTCATATTTGCAGAGGACAACATCATTAGAAAATACGCAAGGAGGATAATTGAGTGGCCATATCCTTACATAAACATAAGTTGTGTTTAAAGATGTTAACTTAGAGTTTTTAACTGAGAAATTGAGTCAGTTCAGCACCACGGACAGCGACAATATGCTTGCTGTGAACAGCTGCCGCTTTAAACTACATCTCCCTTTTAAAGTGCATGCTTTCTAGGCTTTATTTCTAACAGCGTGTTTTGTTCAGGGTATAGGAATGTCTTCCAGCTATTAGTGAAATCATATTACTGAAAACAAATATCTTTCATCAACTCAAACTCAAATCAAATCCCTATAATTTGGCTAAGTGATATATTGATTCTTCTTTGGGCTCATTTACTTTGGTACTGGCAGGAAATAGAGAGCAAGCATGTGGTGATCATTAGAAGCAGTTCTGCTCACTGTGGGGGTGGCATGTAGGCACATCTCCGCTGCCTTAGTGCTCACTGGAATGTGAACCTGGTCATGAGTAGGTGTCAGTTCAAATCCACCAGCCAGCATTTCTATGATTGCCTACTGTAAGGACTGGCAAGTATTTGTTCCCATGAACTCAGAAGGTTTTTATACAAGCAGGCATAAAATGCTTATTCACCAGACATTTGTTCTTTTATTTATTACATTTTCAAAGTATTAGCTGTTTCTCTTGTTTAGGTCATATGTATATTTGAATGTTTACAAGCCCCATCAGTTCAGCAACATCATTCAGCTGCCATATCTACCCACTGCGCCTCCTGCCTTACGCCCCCTCCAGTGCACCAAGCCAATCTCCCACTGTTACCTAACCACAGGCTCTCTGTGGATGTGTGGGAGTAGGGCTAGTGGTCAACATTAGGTGGCCACTGGCAGAACTGTTGTGTGACTATAGGTAACACAGAGGCAGAGGTGTGTGTGGGAGAGGGCTGGCCAGTAGTACTGTGGGGGATTATGGGATGTGATAACAGCGGCAGTCCGAAGGATGACCCACAATGTCCAAATTCTTACACTGTAGGTGCAAAACAGATTATTTTGAATGTTTAGGAATTTAACATAAACAATTAAAACAATTCACACAAGCTTTATGGTAGCTGTGATGTTTATTGACCAGAGTATTAACCAATATACCATGTAGTTAAACAAGATGAGATGCTAAATGTTGCCAGTTTCCTGGAAAGTTATTCCGACAATTGATTTTTTGCAGTATTTAATTGATTTTATAAGTATTTCCACTTCTAAATGTACCATTTCTAAATTCTGAATAGTAACTTTTCCACTTATTTCTCTATTTTTTTGCATTACAACATGAATACCCACTAAAAGTACATTTGTAATTCATCCAACCTTAATGGATGGCTATCCACTTTTGTACAGTTTGTTTTAATAGAATTAAAAAGACTCAAATGATTTAATTTGATAAACCAAATGTAAGACAGTGACCAAATATAAAATATGTTTGAATAAAGTAGTAACACCATAATGCAAAAACTCAGTAGGGACTATAGTTTGAGTTAAATGGGTTGAAAGCTGCATAATGAATGGTATGCATGGTGACTGTTAACAATTAGTAACCGAGTGGGAGAAATTTATGAAGTATTTCCCACTTAAGCTATTTTTGAATACTGTTAGTGACAACATTATTGTCATTATGAGTCAGTGTGGGTCCCAAAGGGCCCCATTTCAGCTCTCCTCTGTGAGTCAGTGACCCCATTTCACTCAAGACAGGAAAACTAATACCGACAGGCCTCATCCTCATGGGAGCTATATCTGACTGAGAGTCACCAGCTTAGGGCTGATTGCAGATGCACATTCACACATTCACACTGTACACATGTTTAAAACTCACATGAATAAAAGTTTCAATTGCTAGTAAAAAAAATCTAAAAAATCAGGTTTCTAGTAACATTTTGACCAAAAAAAGAAATTTAATCAGGAGGTGGATGCATCACATCTTAACAGTTACTTCAGCGCAAGCCACAGCATCAAAGACATGAGGTAGAAATCCTTTTAAAGAGGAGAAAAGAAACATTTTAAAACTTATTCCTCATGGTTGTACAGGCAGAAAATTAGATAGTTATGAAAATACATGGATTACTTTTATTTGTAGCATAAGAAAGGTTTATGTCTCATAAATAACAGCAAATATTTTGTGGGGGCATGTTTATTAAGTTATTTTGTGGATGAAAGTTTTGAAAATTGTTCAAAACAATCAAATCAAATGTAACAGAATCACAGTTTTAAGTTAAAGTCAACAAAAAGATATACACAATATGCATCTCTTTATACCTGAGCGCCAGTGTTTAATGTTTTGTACTTTTGTTTAACCTGCATGATTCATCAATTAACTTTTAAACTGATGGTATCTTTCTGGCAGTTTATTAACTTATTGGCTTACACTTGGCTTCTTTATGTAGGCTACACATAACACCTAAACACCTGCAGCATTTGGAAACCCTGCAATGGTTGGATAAATAATATTGCATATAATGTTTGCATTTTCTCAGCTGTTTGCAGTGAGAGGATTTATGAGAGGGGTTTGCTGTAGTTTGTGTAGTTACACCATTGGGCCAAGGTGACTTCACAGCGTACTCACTCCCTCCCTAACCTGCTCTCTTTCTCTTCATGAAAAGCACTTTTAAAAGCACGTTGCCATGGATACTGCAATCTCTCTGACAGATTGCTTTCAATAACGGAGAATATGAACCGTACTATAATTCATCTGTCAGTTAATCATCCATCTATTTTCCTCTACCTTCCACCAAAGCAAATCTCTCAAATATTTGAATTTTTTTTTGCATAAGCTTTTGCAGGCATGAAAAACTTTCGCTGCTGTCAGTGTTGGTGATTTTATATATAGGTTATAGAGTTTAGAAAATATGTGAAATGCTCATGACGCAGCATAATAATTCCTTTTCCAGGTTTTTTTCCTTCTCTTTTCTAGTTACAGTTGGTCTGTTTTTGTGTCCTTGTCTTGTGTTGTGATGAAAGACTTATCCTTAACCTCATGGTCTTTACACCTTTTGAGTACATGATCCTGGCTACCATCACCGCTAACTGTATCGTCCTAGCCTTGGAGCAGCACCTCCCGGGAGAGGATAAGACCCCCATGGCAAAAAGACTGGTGAGGACAAATTTGTTTTCAGATGGATTTTTGACACGTGGATACATGAGGGGGGAGGAAACAAATATGTGGGGGTCATTTTGGTGCTGCAATCTGCAGGATTTTGCAGATACACATGATGAATAATGTCCAACAAAAGACCCTATGCCTTTCACTTCAGACAGAATTGTTGGGAGTAATGTGTTTGTAATGTTTTTTTTGTATAATATTCCTCCTCAATCAACTATTAGATCAGCATAAGGAAGGGAAATTATTAGGATTTATTTTTATTTTATGTTATTGGGGATTTCAATATACATACTGTATATCCTGATGTTGGCATGGACTCAGACCATTTTCAGCCATCACTTGAGTCGAGTTTTGCAGGTGTTGCATGCAATATTTACATATAAACATTTTCAGAAGCAACGCAATGGGTGGTCAAGGCTCATGTTTTAATTGTGTGCCATGATCAATGCATAATCCTGCTCAGTGTAATGGTATTCTAATGTTTTTTTATTCATCATGTACCATTTTGCTGTGTTGCATTAATTTTAAGGTTAATGCAGATCAGCTAGGCACGGTTGGCCAGCTCTAGTCCTCCACAACCAGGCTTTAGATGTTTCGTTGCTTCAAATAATTTGAATGAAATTATCCAACAGTGTTTGGTCAAGTTCTGTACAATGACCCAGTAATTAGAGTCTGTGTGTTGAAGCAAAGAAACATTTAGAATTTGCAGGACATTGCCTCTTGAGGATCAGAATTTGACATCCTTGTTCCTCTTTGTTTAGTTTTAAGGGATGAAATAGGTTGTATTAACTAATTGATGCAGATTAATGTTTACCTAAACTTCAGTTACAACATTGCAAATGACTAGAAACTATGCTGGCATTGGGCTTTTCCCAGTTCCACTTCTCCACAAGGAGAGAGAAAAAAACTAAAACCTCTCCATGCTTGAATTGTCTATTCTACCTCCCATTTATTACAGTAGTTTTAGCTGTATAGGTAGTTAACCTGTCCGCTGGTCATAACTATTTGTGACTAAATGTAAAGTTGAATAAAGATCAAATAACATGGAAGGATTTGAATCTTGGTCAAGTTGGTGTAGATACTGTAACTTGCATGAATTTAGACTTTTTGAGAACATCTTCAAAGAACTCATCTTTGCTCTGACTGCAGTACTATGCCTGCTGACCTGTCTGTTGTCATTATTCCTCCAGGAGAAGACAGAGCCATACTTTATTGGGATATTCTGCTTTGAAGCAGGGATCAAGCTGGTGGCTCTTGGTTTTGTTTTTCATAAAGGCTCTTACCTGAGGAATGGTTGGAACGTTATGGACTTCATAGTAGTTCTCAGTGGGTGAGTCAATTCATTTTTTCACCCTTAACACATGCATTTTCATTATAGTAAGTAAGTTATCTTTGTTTCAAACCTTGCATATTTTTCATGTACCAAATATACTCCTGAAACCTTGCTACATCCTCTAAATGAAAGTCGATCAAATGTGAATAAAGCAACAGAGCAAAGAAGTAGACACGTTAGCATAGGCACCCAGCTTGAACCTGGATCGTGGTTCATGTTTGTGATCATAATAGCTTTGTTTCAGAAAAAATTATGTCTCTAAATAAAAAAAAATACCCACACAACTTTTTCGCTATTGGTCTGAAAAAGATTCAGACGGTTTTCAGTTTTCTCAGCATGATCATGCTTCACTTTCACTCTTTATCAGGCGAGCACATGCCTCAGTTTGAGCTTTAAGACTTAATATGTTTTTAATGCAACAGTTTTTAATCTCTTTTAGAAATTGCTTAAACTAAAAGCAACACTACTGAGCTTTGGCAGATCCCAGTGTGGACGAAGGCAGCATCCGTCTTGCATTCTGTCTCTTCTCTAAGCTCTGTTCAGTCAGTAAGAGCCGGTCCCAAATTGACTTAGGCTTTGTCACTTTCTCTCTTTCTTTTCCTCACTTTCTCTGATAACATCTTGTGTTTCTCTGTTGGATCAGAACAGCTGCAGAGTTGATAGGCTGTTGCCTGTGTTTGACATGGTACCATAAAGCAGGGCATTAGGGCTGGATATCTCCATGAATTTCCAGAATCAATTCGCCATATTTGATTTGATTTTGATTAAATCTAATCAAATTCTCAGATGATTCTCAGATACCTATTTTTTTATTTTTTAAAAAAAAAAAAACTCCAGCCTGCGACCCTGCATTGAATGAATGTTTCTGAAAGTTTTCCTAACTGATATTTAAATTTTGTATCACTGGGTAAGCAGAAACAAAGTTATTATAACAACTATTTTAAAATCTTAATTTGTCTTTTGCAGTATAGTAATCCCTTGGATAAATATTTTCAACTTTTTCCACTACACCATCCACATGCTTAGCCAGAGAGTCCAGAGAGTCGACCACACTCTTGATAGAAACAATGATACCTTTACATGAAGTATCCACATGTAGCGTTCTTGCTAGGCCTCGCCCTAAAATTTTCTCAGTGCATAGCATCACTGTTAGCAGAGTCAGCGACGGTTTCTGAGTTTGGCTTGGGCTTCTGAGCTGTATGGTTGCCAGGATTTTTAAGGGGTAATGCGAATTTTGGCTGTTTATCAGTCAAAAATGGATTTTAAAGATATTCGGCATAAGTGTGCATGTGTCGTGAATATTGTCGCCTTGATCCAAGTTCTTGCTTGGGCAAAACTGTAGGAGCGATTCAAATCCATTAATTGATTTTTTCAATGCAGCTCTACATAAAATATCAGTTTGCCATCAAAACAAGTAAGAAGCACAGAGTTTTAAGGTCAGAAACAGATGTAGGGTTAACTAATGTTTTTTAATGTGGTTCAACTATTACAGTTAGACTCCATATAAGAAAACCGAATATGATTTTGGCTATATTACACAAAGGCACCTGAAAGGTCCCCCTGAGTATAATCATTATCTGCAGCACCTGGGAGAACATGTTTGAAGTAAAACATGAATAATGAAGAAGCACTCCTGAAATACCGGGTCCTACGCTGATTCTGACCCTCATACTGTGTCTGCTGTCACATGCAGCTGTCAGGCTGTGAGCAGCACAGAAGTGGTGAGAGACACCAAACTGTGTTCAGAAAGGTAGCAGAAATGTGATGGATACACCAGAGTTTGTGTAATTTGTTTGTTTGAAATTTTGGAATTAAAACCTTTAACGGAAACTGGAAATAAACCTTTTGTTTTGGATTCTTTGATAGATTAGAAAGAACCGAGTGTGGCCTCTTTTCTGTGCTGTTTGCTTTTGAGTTTTGCATCTAACGTTTTAAAGTTTCATTCTGTCCCTCACACAGTCAATCCTGAAAAAGAAATGTATGAAAGATGAAATAAAACCTTGTGGTTAACATTGTTGCCTTAGAAAGAAGGTTCTAGGGTAAAATCTCTGTATACATTTTACATGATCTCCTCATTTGTAGGACTGAAGACCTGACCGTGTACATCTTTAAAGGTCCTGGGAGGCTATTCAAGTAACCTAGCATGAAGAACTCAAAGATCCTGGCGATATGTCACCTGAATCAAATTTAGCTGTCATAATTAATAAAACCTGCAATTCCTTACTATGGGATTCACTGAAACCCTTAACAATAGCATCAAGCTAGTTCTCTTTTCATATTAGATGAGCAACAACCAGCATTTCATGTGTCAATTTAAGGGAAGATTAAATTATGATATTTGACGTGAACAAAATATCCTCATTATAGTTTGGTGCTCCAGAAAATAAGTTTTGCATGACATTGTGCTATAAAAGAAAGTTGATCTTACTGAGAAATGTGCATGCATGTTTCATGATTCATCTACTCTTCTTCTATTCTATTCTTAGGGTTAGCTACCAAGTTAGCTTTTTAATTCTTTCTTTTATGATGTTATATTTGATTAAGATTAGCAACTACATTAGCAGCATTAGCAATAAAAGCCTTGGGACAAATTGTTCTTCGGGAGTAGATCAGACCTTTCTGAGAGGTGATAAATTGTTACCCAGTGTTTATATTAAATAGCTAATCTTCATTTTTATTGTTAAATGACTGAAAAAACTTGAAGGAACTAAATGCTTAGAAGTAATAAGAAGAGAGGATACACCTTTCTGGTTGTCACTAAGAGCAGATGGGCTTCTTTTTTTCACCAACAACTCTTTAGTTGATTTTAACAAGTTAATGAAGTTCATCTGTGTATGTTTGTTTTTTCCATCATGTTACCTAGAGAAGCAGTTTTGAGGCTTAAACTGAAATAAATACATCTTTACCTTTTAGACCTTTGCAATTTTGCTTGGGACATGGGACAAAGGGAAAAGAGGATGACTTTAATGTCAGTCATTCAGTAAAGACCAGGCTTATTGCAAGTCAAGTATAGATTAGATTTAATCTTTATTGCATAACCATATCTAATTAGCCCTTTGTATTCTACCAATGAATTATAATTTGACAAATGTTTGATCCTATTAAATGTTGCAAATATAGTTTTTTTCAAGGAGCTGCCAATGGTTACATATTGATGAGATTTGCAATCAGAATAAGCCATTAGAAATAAAGCAAAGAAAGACGCATATGTCTGTGTTTTGTGTAACCAGACTTGAATTAATTAGATATGCTTTTATTGTGTCAGTGCTTGTTATTTCAAGTCCAACACAAGCGGCTCCAAGATAATTTAACTCATAGATTATGTCCATTTTATCATTCATAATCTATGTGTAAACACTTTATTAAAGGAGAAGTCCACTTTTTTTGCAAGTGGGGCCTTAATTGTGATGTAAACTGAAGTGTACTGGACACCTATGATACTTTTTGGAGATTTGGATCCTTCCCTGAGATATTTGTTTCAAACGGCAAACACCAAAACGCCATACATGGAACAGTATTAGGCGTGCGTTTGCGATACTAAATCAGTTAAAAATCAGCTATTTTTAAAAAATGTCTGTGTAAATACCGTAGTATTCATTCCGTCTGTCTGTCCGTGAACGATCAGTAGCTTGCTGTTCAACGCCCCTCTGCTCCACAGCCTGTCTCTGCCTCCTCCTTTCCGACATCTCCTCATCCGTATATTCTGGCTCAAACCGATAGGGACGGCCGTCGTATTCAAAGTCTTCATCTATTTCCAATTCTTCTGCCATGTTGTTGAAAAGTTAGCCTCCGTTAGCTTCCCAGTGCTTTCTTCTGAACGCCCGCTGTAGTAAACAAAGTGAGGTCGCTAATGACTGGCTGCGTGCGGAGGTGACGCCACGCTCCCGACGCTGTAAAAAATCTCTAATCTCAGCCCAGAAGCGTAAAAATTCAAAAAGGCACTGGGACGGAATGAATATTACGGTATTTACACAGACATTTTAACAAATTACTGATTTTTAACTGATTTAGTATCGCAAACGCACGCCCAATACTGTTCCATGTATGGCGTTTTGGTGTTTGGCGTTTGAAACAAATATCTCAGGGAAGGATACAAACTTTCCAAAAAGTACCATAGGTGTCCAGTACACTTCAGTTTACATCACAATTAAGGCCCCACTTGTAAAAAAGTGGACTTCTCCTTTAATCAGTTGTCTTTTACTGCATGTGTTGACACTGGTTCATTTGAGGTTAAAGCCTTTTTTTAAAAATGAGAATAACACCTAAGTCGGTATTAAGTCAACCATCAACAAGACAAGATGATGGATTGGAAGTGAGTGAAAAAGAAGCAAAGACTCAAAGAAAAACTAAACTGTTCTTCAGAAAGCCTAAAGAACGGTAAGGGAACTTTTAAGGGAAATGTAAAGAAATGATTTCTGCTCTGTGCCACTCTGGAGCAGTTTCAAGCTTGGCTTTGTGCAGTGAAGACTGCATGAAGCAGAAGTTTTATGTAGGTTAAAGAGCAGCAGTGTGATGAGTCATGCGCTGCAAAGAGGCAACAAGTTTCTGTTTCTGTAACCAGACGGACTGGCAGTCAAAGGTGCTGCATATTCAGAAAGGTATTGGCATGGTGTGCTGTTCCACTCTGAGGGCTTATTCATTTACCACTGTGCAAGTGCAGCAGGCAGGGTTGCTGCGTCTGGAATTTAAACAGTTTCATTTTGTTATGCTTCATGATGATGACTGGTCATTAACGGACCAAAAAGGAATTTTCAAAAACCAATTTTCGGCCGTTATTTGATTTTGATCTCTTCGTTTTTTTGTTTTCTTTGGATGACAGCAAAAACCGTTTTTCCGTTTTTGATTTAAAACGAAAAAAGGAAAAGGGGGCGCTGTTGCTGTTTCCATTTTTCCGTTTTTTGGTTTTGTCAGAAAAACGAATTATACTTTGATACCCGGACCGACCAATCTCCCACCAGTGTTTTGATTCATTCATTCATTTATTTTCATTCGTTTCTTCTCTCTAGTACGTTGTCAGACACTCGTTGAGACTATCAGAGCACTGCAGTGTGGAAAAATATCTTTTTAGGGTGAACTTACGCGGGTTCATTTGCCCAATACTTATCATTAGCATAGCTGCTAGCTGCCTGCCCGGCTAAATACTGGCGCTATCTAGAAAATTCCTTTCTCCATCACTCACATGTATGAGAGGAAAGATTAAGACAGCGAGAGAAAAAAAGCGAAATTTGCCTTTAACCTGCTGCACATCAGGAAAGGTTTGCAGCAAATGGTAAGTTACCATGGTGACAAAGTGAACCCTGAAAACTGAAGCTTAAACCCAAAGCCACTTCTCCAACCTCAAGCCCTGCTCCACGGTCCTCAGAGCGCCACTCAGACACGCTGCATTAGCGTCAATCCGTGCTGTTTGGTCTGTGTTACCGTGAAAAGCATGTTTATCATCAGCTGTTTGGAAAGCTGCCTGGCACACACGCTCAGATATGGAGACAACAATAGCCAAGCTGTTTCCAGCCTTAGCTGTGCTCACGCAGCTTGAATTAAAAGGTCACTTCTACAGTCCACCTTTCACTGCTGACCATGATTTCAAGTAAGAAAACAAGATGACTGGAAATCAGGCAGAATATTCAAATGTTTACTGAGGTTGTATGGTTTTAGATGAAGTTCTGATGTTTTTGGATCATATTTCTACATAATTCTGCAGATTTTGGTTTAGAATAATGCAATACACACAGCTAAGAACCTTCCTGAAAGACATATATTTCCTGTACAAACATTGGCAAGCTCAGCAGAGTCAAACAGAGCTACAGTGGAAACATGTTTATGTAAGCTCAGGCTAATGACAAGCAGAGGTTTGAAGGTGGGCACATTCAACTCTATTATATTATTGGAGCAGATAAGCTGAAGGGAATTGAGTTTTCAGTAATAATAATGACAAAGTGAATAATTGCATGGGGTGGAAACAGACTACAAAACACATTAACCCAGCAGTTTATGTTCTTATGCTTAAAAGCCTCTAATCGAAATGTATGTGGTTGAATACAAAGCTGGCTGTTTATTAAGTCGGCCATAATACGCAATGCAACATGAGTTTGAAACTGAATCCTCTAAAGGTTAAAAAAACCAAACCCATTGGTCCGTTCATTGAGAATAGTCAGTCCTCACATTTGTGTCACCATATTTTAATATGTTACGAAATTCAGAGTTAAAGAGAGAGGGCTTTGTCCAAAGTGAAAGAAAATAAAGAAATGACATATTTTCTGACAGAAAAGGAAGTAATCTTTATTTGGCTACCGTTGATGGAGTGAGTAGGAGTCAGGCTGTAAGCTCCAGCAAGCTTTTCTTGAGTTTTTCTCTCTGGGTTTTGACGGTTTCAAGAGTTGAATATGTAACCAAATAAACTGCCCAGAATAGCGTCTTCCTAAATATGATAAATGCCATGACCCTCAAGAGTAACACAGAAGGGAAATACAGTATTTACAGCACTTGACATCAGATGAGACATATGGCCTAAAATATCATCAAGTGTTTCCAGGCAACCTCGATAATCAGTGCTGGAGAAGTAAAGGCAGACTAATGTGTGATGAGTTCAAGGCATGAGAAGCATTTTGTTGGAGGAAGAATATAGATATAGGCAGGTTTAAAACATAAACATCTCTTAAGAAGTGACGGCCATGGGCAGAATGGCCTCCAGCAAGAACAGACAATTAGCTTCCGTGACAAAAGTCACAGTGGATAATGTAACATACATTCAAAGAGCAAAACATGTCACATCAGCCACAACACAAGAAGATTAGCTGAGAAGTCCAGTAAATCTGGCTCAACCCTTCACATCTGAAATAAAATGCCATGAAATGGTCAGCCTAGACATTTTTAATGTCATCAAAAAAAGGACGGGTTACAATTAGAATTTAAGGGGACGTTGTTGTTTGCTGTAACCTGTGACCAAAGACAGCATACAGTAGCACTCTTTCATAAAAGTCAAAGTGAAGAGTTTATCCTTATGACAAATCAAATCATGTAAGTTTTCACTGCTGAAATCACATTTAGAATCAGCTTCATTAAATGGACAAACAATCAACTCAGGTGTTAATATTCAAAATATTTTTTTCTATTAATTCGGCCCATTTTTATGTTGAAATATGTTCAGTAAATTAACAAGAAAAAACACTTATTCTTTTGTTCAGCACAAAAATATGTTATGAGTGGTTGGGGAGAGCTGTAAAGCATTTCTGAGTAAACTCAACAAATAAATTGTGTTGTGTCAACCTACATTAAGAGTGTAAATTGATATCCAAATATTAAGTAAAACTAAATGTTCAGATTTAATCATGCAGTTAAGTAGGAGCAACTTGTGGAGTTGCAGAAGCAGATACAATTGAAGACCTAAACGAGGCTGACAGACAATGTGGCTAAAAACCTGATTGGTAGATGTCAAAACAGTCATTTAATGTCAGAAAGTTGTTTATTTGTTGAAAAACAGCTTTTTCTATACTCTTATTAAGAAAAGGAAGGTTTGATATCGGCTGAAAGCTACTCAAGAGTGACGAATAAGTTCTTTTTCAGGAGTGTCTTAATGACAGCTGTTTTTAGGATCTGAGTGAAGACACCTGAAGACAGAAACATGTTTACAGTTTTTAAAAATCTGTGGCCGAGCATCCTTGAAATACCCAGTTGGGCACCAGTGTATTCCAAGTGGCAAATGGGCTCGTCCAGATTTTTGTGCGTCATGGTGTTTATGCCTCCTTTAAGTGATCTTGTGCTACAATTTTTCAGCCTTCCAGAGTCACTTTTTCTCTGTTCACAGAATCTGCACTGCGTGGGGCCTCTAACTGTCAACGACCTCTCTATAAACAGTTTTGTCCATGCGATGATTCAGGTGTAGGTGAAGACGCACGATACACTGCCGTGGGTTCTTTCCTGGCAGCATGTGCGAAAACATTGATTCACAGAATCAAAAATAAAACACTTGCATCAGAGTCAGCTCTCGCCTCCGTCCTCTATATTTTTATCATTTTGTGGATTTAAATTGGTTGTCTTCGAAGAGTACGTCCAATTCCCCAACCTGACTTGTGTCATCTCAAGGTAGGCTAGCCAAGACGTCATTAAAAAAATCCCTTTAATATAACAAGCTTTAATATATTGTCATATATAAGCAGCCATGAAATAAATCCACTTTACTACACTTGACAACAAAAGTCATTTGAAATAAAACAATATTGAGTGCTATACTGGTTTACGGGACCTTCATAACTCTGTGAGTGGTTCGTGTGACTAATCGGCTTAAACATGACTCCTGTGCTGCATATGTTTTTTTTTTTTTTTATATATACTATATTAATCCCTAATGGGAAATTCAAATTGACCATCAGACCATGGTCTTACATCCGACCATGATCTGAGAGCAGGAAGAAAGTGTTTGGAGCTTGTCAAATATTCAGGCATGATTCAGTTGTGTTTCGCTCCGGCAGATTGTTTCCACATAGGATGGGCTTGTACTTCCATCGAGCACAGAGGGAAGTGAGGAGGGGATGTGTTTCATCTCTGTGTTGTGTAACTCTAGTCATGTTGGCTGTCAAGCAATTGGGCAATTGACTCATTACCCTCGTACACAAACACACAGTCACACACACTCAGAGGAAATTCAATCACTTAAATGTGACCGTGTCACATTAACAAAGACACTACACTTCCTCTCACTCCTCCACGTGTACCCTCCACCATGGTCTTCGTTTATTCCTGTCGATTTTTTCCCTCTCTCTCTTGAAGTTTGCTTATTCCTATGAGAGTACATTTGTACTTTTGTACCTGTCATCCTCCATGATTTATTTTCCCTGCTCAGTGCCCTAGCAACAACACTTTCTGACTCTGTCAAAGCCTTTCAGACAAAAACAAGACAGACTGATGACGTCAGTGTGCGTTTGTCAAGTCTGATGCACCTCTGCCACAGAAGGGGGTGCCAGGTTGTATGTGTGTTCACTTTCTGAGTGAAAGTAGTGAAAATGGCACATATAGTCTCTGAGAGTGTGAGTCTGTGTGCAGATGTGGACAGGGGTTCAGTGGCAATCTATTTCCTGTCTGTAATCCAGTATCTGACTGCTTTCACTGCCACAAGTCACACACTCACTCACACACAAACAAATGTGCTGTTTGATCTGCGGACTATCTACCACACAGTCTCCATTCACTCTGTCGTTCATTAGCAAACATGCTGGGGGGATTATTAATAAGTTTGAGATAATTTTCAAAAAAATAAAAGGAAGAAATTAGTTAAGTATTATTAAGTACGACAAATAAGTAAATTGCTGGTAAGATTTTTTTTCTTTCCTTTTTTTTATACGGACAAATCCACAGAATCAAATCATGTTTTTAATCCCTTAAGGATCCGGGCCTATTTTATGCAATCACCAGTAAAATGACCTCTCCAAGTTGAAATCCATGTAATTAATGGACCTTATGGATTACATGCAAAAAATCCTTTCTATAAAGGTAAACGTGATCTATTTATTGTCAAAAGCATCAGAATCTCTTCAAGTGCTACTCACAAAAAGATATTTACTGTAGAAGACAAGAAAAATTGCAAATTTTTTACTCTCGACTATATTTTTCAGTGGAAAATGATGAAAATAAAAGCTAAAATAGGTAGTTGGGAAAAACAGAACCCCTTGGGTACATAAATAACATTTTTTGTACATACATTTAAAATTTTTCCTGTGAGAAGATTTTTTACATGGGTATCTCTATGCGTTTTTTAGAGGATCATTTGTTCTATCCAAACCTACCCAAATTGGAGACAAATGGAAAAAATGCTCTAAAATTGGAATAGTTAAACCTACAGGCATCAATGAGGGCTTTATGGAAAGCTTATACCCAGGGGAATCCATAGCTGAAGTCAGAGTCGCTCCATTATTTGTGTGAATTCATATTTCACCCAAAAAAAAATAAAAAAATGATGCCCTCTGTGCGTAATGGCTGTCATTGACCATTTGGTCATTGACCAAAAGATTCGTAATTGGTGGATTCAATAATGGATGGGGCTCATGCGTAAAGGAGAGCAGTCATTGGCCACTCCGACAATCAATCAAAGCACTCTGATTCGCCAAAACTAACGTCAATCAAAGCCAGACTCTTCAGTTTACCTGAGTTTAGCTTCCCGTAGCAACTTTAGCGCTCTGTGAAGTAGTTTCAGCTGGATTTTACGAGAAATATGGATAAAACTGAAGGACCTTATTTCAAGCTTGGATGGCATTACTTTAGTTTTTGTGCATCTGAAGACATAACACGTTTTGTGGACTTAATTATATACGTGAATAATTTTTACCAGACCGGTGCCTCGCAAAATGACGCCAATCTGGAGGGAAAAGACTGACGTTTGAGCGACTTAGAGCCTTCAAAGATAATAAAAGTCCATTTTGAACATTTTGCCATTTCTGTAAAAACACCGTTCATTTCAGCACTGTGGATGCTGCATGTCAATAATGTTTGTGTAGTCGAACAGACAAGATTCTGCTGAGCAGGGGTTGTTAAAAGCTTTTTAATGCTCTAACTGATTAAAAAAAAAAAGGTTTATGTTTTGGTGTCTTTAAAAAAAGCTAACATAAGAACTGGACTCTATATTGGGGTACATAATTTAATGAAAAAGTTCCAAACTTAAAATCAAAAGAAATTTGATTAAGTATGTAAGTATGTAAGTATTTGAAGAAACTTTCTCGTTAGCAACCATGCTAAAAAGAACTTAACTGGCCAGTGTGTTAGCAGTAGTTTAGCTACTTTAGCTAGTCATGCAGTATTTTACACAAATATCTATAAACACAGTCAACACTGAAATGTATTTTACACATGAATCTTAGAAAAGGTTCCAGATTAAAAATGAATACATGTCACTTTATTAATATATAATTAATTGTATCTATCAAGGTGCTGCTTTAACGTAGCTTTGTTGATAAGTTTGTTAAGGAGTTTGAATCTGAATGATTCAAATATACAATAGAGGTCAACAAAACTATCCAAAAAAAGAGGAAATTGTCCATCTACAAACCATTTTTGTTCAAGTCTAGATCAATAAAACTGCTTTGGGCAAGCATGACGGCAAAGTAAATAAGTGAAAATATAATTATCATACAGCACACTGAAAATAAGTTTAGGTGTAAATTCAATAAGGGAGACCTGGTCCATCATTCACTCCCTTTTCTTGGCAATTGGGCTTTTCCCTTTGCTCTGCCACTCCAATCTTTCCCACGCTGTCAAATCCTCCACGTTAATTGTGACGTCTATGCTCTGCTCCAGTGGTCTTGCTTCCATTCTCGTCCAGCCAGTCAGTCTCTTCCATCCTCTCTGTCTGTACTTGCATTCTGCCTTGCACATCCTTCCTCACTCTACTCTCTCTAGTTGTCCAAGATGGAGCCTCAGCAGAAATTTTCTTCATCTAAGCCCACCACCAGCATCTCAACTCTGAGCCTTTTCTGTTAACCACCATGTCACTTACCACCCTGCAGTATTGTCTAATGGCCAAATTTTAATCCATTCTGTTTTTGTTTAGTCTTTTATTGGATCTCTTCTTATTGATCTACTATTGATTGTTTTAGATGAGCTGTATATTGTTGCTCAGCCCAGTAGCTTCTAAAGAGCAGTATTGCAATCTAAACAAAAAAGAATCCAAAGAAAAACAAATCCTTGTAATTTAATCTTTAAAAGATGTCTGTAAACCCCTCAGTACCAGCCTGTGATATTCTCCAGTGAGTATGTCAACCTGTGCCCAGGCTGCAAGACAGTATTTTTGACAGGAAGGCACTAAGAAAGAAAAGTTGCTTCCTTCTGGCTTGAACTTGTCCCGTATTTCATAATGCTGTTTTAAAATGCTGTTTTAATGCTGTTGTCATAAGAGAAATGTTGCCCAACACACATGCCCCTCAGTTACAGATGTTTTGATAAAATATGTAGAACTTTGAATATGATTTGACCATGCCATCTCCTTGCTGCTTTGACTATTCAAAACATACAATGAGATTTGAATGGAGGAGAAGTCTCTTTTTTTCCCCCAGTACTTGCAAGAAAAAGACAAACTGATTCATGCAATGTCAATTTTGCTTTACCCTAGAGTAAACTTTATTAGAAAAAATCTTAATAAAAAGTAATTTTGTCCTGCCTTTTTAGATGCTTTTTAATATGCAACTTGAAGTGGAAACAGGAAGAGAAAACCTGCCTTTGTCTAAAGTTTAAAAAAGTTAAATTTTAATCTGACCTCATATAACCTCTTTTTTCCCTTTTCTTTGCTTTTGCACGAGTGGGTTTGGGGATATTGCTCCAGTTTGTTTTTGTCTCTCACCTGATTTAAAGTTGTTACATTTGCCTATGCCGCCTTTATAAATCTGTACTTCATTGAAATCAGACCTGAAAAATGCACAAATTCCCATAGACTGAAGCTCATTTATGGCAAAGATCAAAATGTTTGCGCTCAGGGCTGCCATGGAAGTAAATAACACAATAGTCAAATAATGAGACTGGTGATGGTAAATAAGCAGGAATTGGGATGCTTGTGTGTGTGGGAGTGTGCTGAGAGTGATCAAGCTCTGTGAGTAAGCATGTGAGGGCCAGACAAGACGGGAATCGGTGCACTGATCTTGCACGTGTGTTTGTTCACTGAGTTGCATTGAAATTAGGATAAGTACTTGGTGACCTGTTCAACAAATTACTCATTAACCCACACAGTCTCCACAAACAGCTCTGGATAAATACTCCACTAAGAAATAGGCTGGGAGAGTTTTCACTTCAACTCTGTCATGAAGGTTGTCCTCAGCAGACAAGTATATTAAAAAAGAAACAATAACAGGCTGCACAAATTGAAATGTATATTAATACTAGACAATGTTTTGCAATGTGATCATACCAGCCACAACTACTAAGACATATGACCAAAAAGCCCATTGTAGTGATGGCCATTGCTGTTTTTATTGTCTGGCTACTCACTACCTGGCATCCATTTTTTATTCAGATGTACATCAGAAATGTTTGATGATCTCATCTTTCACAACTGAGGAATTTTATTTTCCCAAATTTCATCAGTAAACAGGTAGGAATAAACAGAGACCTAATTACTGTACAACAAAGTTAGCACACTGTGTAAAATATAAATCAAAACAGAATGATTTACATTAAACAACGTATCAGCTGTTCGAACTGGGACATCGCTTCATTTCATAGTAATGATAGAAGCACACTCTGAATTTGATAACAGCAGCACATTTCAAAAAGGAGGCTTTAGTCATGAATCAACTGGCAACAGGTTGGTAAAATGGCCGAGAATACGAGGAGCCATTCAGAGGCAGACCCATCGCAGATACAGTACAAACATCTGCAACAAACGGTCTAAAATTGTGCAAAAATTTCTAGAGATCTTTGAAGCTCCCACCATTCAGCTGTACAGTATATCATCAAAAGATTCAGAGAATCAGGAAGAATATCTGCATCTTTGAGATGGTCAAATATCTGAACTGGACATCTGCAGTTTGGACAAAGCAAAGTGGAAAAGATGGATCGAAATGTGATACTCATGAGCTTATATTTTCCACTCAGCAGTCAAACCTCATGTCAACATGTCGAGTTAGGAATATGATATGTGTTTATGAGATTTTACACATGATCGCATACTCACATTTTACTGTTTTCCAACTTTTTTGTAAGTGGGATTGTGAACAGCTGCTTAAGTTCACAAGGAAACACATACAGATTACCGTGATGACAAATAAAATTTGTTTGACAGCTGAGAAAAATTTTCTGGCTGAAAAAATATGATTTTTATTTCATTTCCATTCGATCAAAAATGTCTTGGATCAGTCTTGGGTGACAAACCCCTGCAGGAGGAGAAACATTTCAGATAATATGCTAACGCTATCTCTTTCTTCCCTTGACAACAAAATCTCAGTCTGAGTTTTAGATTTATGTATTTAACTAACAAGTGGAACAACGGGTAATGATCTACTTTCATTTCAGGCGTGAATATCCCTTTAAAGGTTTTGTGGAAAGGTAACCCTGCTTGCCAGTCATGAGAATTTATCTCTGCGTTGTAGAAGCATCAAGATGTCTCAGAGAAAATATAGATCAGATGGGAAACGAGTAACAGCATCACTCCTCACCCACTTTCGCTGCTGAAGTCATCCTGCCTCTCTCCACTTTCCTCCTTCTTTCTCACCTTCTTTCCTTAGAGCATCCTTCATTCCCGCACCCCCGCATACAGACATAATTACAAACCAAAACACACAGTTTGTCTCTCCACCTTTTACATCATTACACACAAACACATGACAAATAACACAAACTCATTCATGAAAATATAGCAGCACTCAGTCAAGGCTTAACCGCTGGATTATAGGATTAGAGAGAGGGAAAGATTTAGAGTGTACACACACATGCAACACACACTGATCCATAGCTGTTTTCTATGCTGGACTTTAAATAATTTTGCCTTGAGGACTTTGCATTTCACATATGCAGGATTTCCATCACAAAACACCAGTCAGCAATTCAATGTTATGTCATTGATCACTGACTGTTTGTTACATAGAATTACTTATGTGGCACATTCAAGTAAATTACACAGGTTGGTTATTCAGCATTTGAAGAAGCAGAGAATCTGCCTCCAAGTACACTGAAAAAGCAGAAAACTTCACAATTTTGTCTTGGTTTTAGTTTTTGGGTAATGTGACTTTTAGAGGTAGGCTTGCAAGGCCAAGATTTACTGTAGCTCATTCAGTAGCTTACTGAGTTGTAATACATTTTAATCAAAATAAGGTGTTTCCAAAGTGTTGGCAGGTACTGCTGCATGATCCTTAAACTATAAAAACACAGTACCTATGAAAGGAACCAGGTTAGTGGTTTCAACTCTCTCCAAACAGATCAATAAATGATCCATAACACTTTTATCACTCCCAAAGATCTGACGGTGTGGCTTAGCAGGCCATTATCACTTTTACATATGGAGAATATGTCCATGCTAAACACAGAGGGGCTGCTATTGAGATTGCTGGAAATGTTCATCCAGGAAAATGAGGTTCAAATTCTTTGTGGTACCTACAGTAGAATAGGCGGTGGGCAGAAGATGCAATACCGTGATATGATGGAAGTAACGAAAAGAGAAATATCACTGATGCTTGCAGAGGCCGGCTCCAAATAATGTCTGTCAGTAGATTCCCATTTAACAAATCATTAATCTCTCTCTGAAATACCAAGTAAATGAATTTTTCCCACAATTCAAATGAACAGATAGCCGCTTATAAACTCTCTCTCTTTGCATATAAATGTATACAAATATATAAAACCAGATATTGTTTTCCACCCAAGATGTTAAATTGATTGACTTTTTTTTTTAGTTGGTCTTTTGGTTGAGCCAGGTTTTGTTAGGTTTAGGAAACAAATTTCCATGACTGAAAAAGGAATGCACAGAACTTTCTGGAGCGTTTTATCTACGAAGGCAGATGCACTTTTTTCCCACTCATGTAAAATCTAACCAGTGTAATCTGAATGATAATCAGAATGGACAACACATATCTTTTAGAGAGCATTCACTTTCTCTCTTTTGCTTTGTTCTTGCAGGATACTGCTCACTGGAAATCGCTTTAACGTGTCTTGGATCAGTCTTGGGTGACAAACCCCTGGTCTTCAGCAGCAATTTGTGTTCCCTGTCTGGCTCAAGGACACTTGGACATGCAGACATGAGAAAGTGTCTGTGTTGGACGACCTGCCCTACCTATCGAGGCAGAGCTGTAAACAATTCCAAGTTGTTAACCTTGGGGTCTGAATTTCTGCTGTCATCCTGTCATGTTGCAGTTTTGCCCACCTACGTTGTATGCAAAGAATAACATTCTACTTTCTTTTCCCAATTCATTTTGAAAATAATGCTCTGTGTTGTACTATCAAATAATTAAATAACACAACTGCATATCCAGAATAAATCCCTCTATTTCTATAATATTTACAGACAGCTATGTCACACTGAGTGAGGGATAAAAGACAAAAATGGAGTAAATAAAGGGAGGAGGAAGATAGCCCCCTGTATCTCCACTGTATGGATGGATGACGGCATGCAGCTGAGGGATGTGATGTGAGGGGATGAATGGGTGGACATGAGAGAGCAGCGGCAGGGAGGGAGGGATGACATCATCGTAGAGACGTTTCCCAGCCAATCCTCTCACACCTCCCTGCCTGCTGTCTCCGCCCACTCACACCTCTCCCTTGTTGCTACGGCAGCAGGACCATCCCGCCTATTGAAGGCATTGTTTGGGGTTGATTGTAATGCAGCATGGAATGCATGTGCGTGTTGATATGGAATACTAGCACAAGAAATCACCTCGTATTTTCTCTCCAGGCCTCAGCTTCTCCCTCTTTGCCATTCTCTCAGCCAGCCACATTGTCTGTCGCTGTCTCGTCTTCCTTCTTGCATCTTGCAGTCTCTGCCTTTTCATTCATGACTTACATTTGCTGCACACAAACGACTGTATTTGCACATTGTAGTGTAACAGTTCACATATTACAGCCTTTTTTTCATAGATATATTGGATTGAATCTTGGATGGAAGCAGACGGAGGAATCAAAGGATGAATTAAATTAGACAGCCACTATCATCACTGTAATACACAAGGAAAAATCTTTTGGTGAAATGATGTTGATCCCTTCAATGGACTTCTAAAGATTTGGACAACCGATGTCAAGTAGAGTACTGACGTCCCTCTGACCTTAAAATGAAAACTCCATTGTAGAGGACACCTTATTTTACTCATAAATATCAGCCTACCAGTTACCCCTGTATCACATCTGATGAAATATTTAAAAACTCAAGTGCACTGCTTGGCCTTATGGAAACGCACTGAGATGGTAGTTATTAAGTTATAATTTGGAGAAATGTAAAATTGAGTGTTTATGCTTGGAACAGTTTCTTGTTGGTCATTTAGTTTACATTTAAAAAATGCATATCTACAGATATATTTACTTTTTTTTTGGTGGATTATATTTGTATTACATACTAATTAGTTATTCAATATTAAAAACTCTCAGATACATAGCTGCATTCCCATACAATGTTTACATGTAGCTACTTTTCCCCCATTAACCCACCCATTACCTTTTTATTTTTTAGTTGTCTCTTCCAGCTTAAGTGCCGGTCTGTTTTGTTTCCAGTCTGTTTCTGTCTGGATTTTCTTCCTGTCATCTGCAGCCGCGCTGCTCTCTCCTCCCGTAACCATGGAAATGAGATCAACATGCAAATACCTGAGTATGCTCTAAGGCCTGTGAGATAGGGGATGCAAATTGCATCCGCTTGTAGGATTAGACACCCACACACACGCAGATGCACAACTCAGACATATACGCGAGTGCACACAAACGTCTGTGTGCGCACTCACGTAAGCACTACCACCTGCAGTCCAAACCACAACCACACTGAGCTGATGTATAGGCTGAGTACAAGTGCTGGACAGAGAACATAATGACATCAAATGCTGGTAAAATAGATTTCATCACATTTGTTTTAAGCAGTAGGATTTTGACAGAAAGAAATGGTAATAAATCTTTTCATTAATTTTCATATAAGCTTTTTGTCTCATGAAAGTTTACATACAGTTCATCTATGAAAACAAATCTGAGCAAAATTAAAGGTTTGGGCAACAGCAAATATACAGATAAAAATTATTTTTAAAAAACTTAACTCTTAAAACAGCTCAATAATTGTCCTTTTCTTATATAATATAATATAATATAATATGATTTTATCTTACACAGTCACTCTTATTGACTTGATGAGGAGTATAAATTAAGCCTAAAGAACAATGACAAAATATGAGAAAAGTTTAAACTGCTTGAGTCGAATGCCTTTACAAATCAACTAAAAATGAGGGGCTACTATCCCAGTTCCGTTTGGAAACATGGTCTTGATTTGTGAAATAATTCATCCACTGCCATGTTATGCTTGAAAACAGGCATTCTAAAAGATGTGACAAGCTAGTTTGTCTTGGAGTTTAATCGCCATTCTCATTGCTTCTACTTTCATTGATGTCTTTCCTTTTTTGATGAATGAACGGCAGAGGAGGAAAGGGAATGATGAAGCTGGACGCTTTGCAATAGGCTGCTGTTGGTTGACGTCACCTCCGCTGTGACGCGATGCATCCATTCATTAAAAAAAGAAAAGAAAACAGCAAAAGAGCCCGGGGGAGAAACACACAGAGAAGCAGAAGGCGAAAGAACTGGAGGTGACCGGACTGATTGTGAAAAAAAAAAGTAGTGCGTTTACCATGCGCGTTTAGAGGAGAGGCGCGGAGGGGGAATCCACCGCAGGATCCGTGCGCCTGTCCGAATTTAGTGAAGGGGGTTGTGGTGTCTCAAAAACAAGAGTCCAAGTCGGAAACCCGCACTCACGCAAGCTCAATCCGAAGCAAGTTGCGATGGAAGATCTGTGCGAGATGGACTGCACTGTGCTGAAGCGGCTCCTGAAGGACGACGGCGCCAAGTGCCTGCTGCTGGACTGCCGCTCCTTCCTCGCCTTCAGCGCGGGGCACATCCGGGGCGCCGTCAACGCCCGCTGCAACACCATCGTCCGGCGGAGGGCGAAGGGCTCCGCGCTGAGCCTGGACCAAGTACTGGCCGGCGACGAAGAGGCCCGTAGCCGTCTCCGCTCTGGGATGTACTCCGCTGTGGTTCTGTACGACGAGAGGACCCCGGACTCGGACACGGTGAAGGAGGACAGCACCCTGACTCTGGTGCTCAACGCGCTGTTTAGGGACTCGAGGGGAACGCACATATACTTGCTAAAAGGTAAATAACTGAATGAAGATCACATTTAAGCTAACTGGTAATCAGATGCAGGTGTGAACGTAGCCTATCTGATATTACAGCGCACTAGTAATATCTAACAATTATTCATTGTTACCATGTGATAAGGCTTAACAGTTGTGCATAGCTGAATTAAAAAATGACTATAAACATTTAGTTTGACTAGTAGGCTATCAATTTCATTTAGACGTTGCAGTGGTTAAAAATGGAGTATAACACTTGTAAAATATATTTCTGAATTATTATTTTTTTTTTACAACTACATAAACCTGAAATTCTAAATTATATGAATAACATGATTTGGTGGGCATTTATTTTCCAGCAAGCAATCACAATTTTATTGCATTCATAAAAAAAAAAAAAAAAACAGGATTAATCTGAATTTGAGATTTACAGCTGACTGTGTTCTATATTTATATTTTTCCAATACACACTTTTACGTTCTTGCAGCTACCCACATCCACACACAGCCCAAATGCTGTGAGCTGAATGAATGAGGTAATGCTGATGCTTAGAAGCCACATCAAAGTGGACATCCAGCACAGCCATGATCATCTCTCAAAGACTCGGCTGTGGGCGAATTACTGATGGGAAGGAGGAAAATAAAAGAACAGAAATCATCGCTCAGTTTATCTGTTTTATATTTAGACTGCAGGGAATCTGAAAAGCGAAGCTGCTGCAAGCTGTGGCGCAATACCCCTCCTCCCCTTTATTTAATTTATTTTTTGTGCATCTTAATGAGGCAGACGTCTTAAAACACAGTTTTTTTCGTGCGTCTCGTAAAGATGACAAATCATAGTTAATGTGGTTTGGTACTTGAGGTGCGGACAAGCAGCAGTCAGGCCGGAGATGAATTTAAAAAAGAAAAGTGAAGGGATGATAAACACAGCCAGACACACTGGGTCAGGGGTCGGAAATCCCGCTGCAGATTTGTACATTCGGTGCCTTTTTCCTCATCTGTGGAAATGTGTTGAAAGCAGACTTCTGGTTCGGCAGTGTTTTTCCTGATAAATTGTTTATCATCACACATCTGATCAACGTGTCTCTTTCTGTCATTTCCAGGGGGATACGACAGGTTTTTCACAGAGTACCCCGAGTTTTGCTTAAAGACCAAATCCTTACCTTCCCTCACCAGCCAGTCCAGTGTCGACTCTTCCTGCTCGTCGTGTGGAACGCCGCACAACGATCAGGTAAAATGCAACAGAGTATTGTCAAACTGTCTGAACCTCTTTTTACCATGAAAGTAGAACAAGAACTGGCAGGGATAATGCCTACCAGTGCCATACTGCTGCATAAAAAGCATCTACATAAATGTCAGAAATGATAACAAAGGCAGCATTCAGTTCACACTCATCCAAGAAGAGGAAAGGCGCATTTTTTGTGTTTGACATTCATATCTGAAATGAACAAACTCAAACACTCAAAAGTTTGAAGCAGGATCAACAACATACTACATGTGAATTGAATTAGTGATTTGTCTTATAAGAGTCTGGCCTGGAAGTTCTAGCTTCCCATCGATTAAACTCTGCGTTTGCTTCCTATGACCTGGCTGACTCTGTTTTGTTGGACAGTGATCTGTTGTGCAGACTTTATGCAACGCTCGCAGTCACATGCGGTTTGGGTTTAATTCCCCTGGAATGCGCGAGGGAGAGAGACAACCCAGCCTCTGTGTTTGTTTTTGCCAAGAAAAATTGCTCGATTGTCTCCGCCATCCCGTCAGGTGCATTCTCACTTAGGGGACGTTGCAACTTCCTGTGGCAGCATGAACACGATTAGCCACCCACCCTCAACCCCCCATTCCCCCTCCCCTTCGCGCCACATCTCTTAGCGGGTATTGATCATTTCCTGACTCCGTTTCAGTACTGAGTTCGTCAGCAGCGGTGACATAAACAGACAGAGCTCCTGTCGATAAGCCGTACTGCCGGTATAGACTGCTGCTGACCTCTCAGATCCAATAAAAGGGGGTGGCATTGCTTCCACCTTTCATTAGATAACGTGGATCACAGTTTAACTTGAAACTGAACTGGATGCGATCCTTCTTTCCTTTTTACCCCACTCATTTTTCTGAACGTACAACTCCAGGTTTTTATGTTGCTGCAGATGCTTCCATCCTCTCTGAAGGCATTAATATTCATAACCCCAGCCAGTCCTGTTGCTCCATGCTTATCTGCTATACATGGTGCAGCGGGTGCTTTTGCTTACACAGGCGCAGCTGCAAACATGTGTTTCTGCAAAAAGCTGCTGACTTCCTAAATAAATGCTGTGGAGCGTCTTTTTCTTCAGGGAACTGAGAGAACTGACGCTTTCTAAGCACAGCTAGAGAGAAATAAGAAACGTTCATGTCTGGTTTGTGGCTGTCCACATGATTTGCTTGTGAACGTGGAAATAAACTAAACAATGACTCCTGAATGAGCCGGCGTCTCTTACACAGATAATAAGCCGTTCCTGTCCAATGAGAAGCGTCGCCAATGTGATTATCGGAATATTCAGGCGAGGTCACAAAGTCTTCTGGTATCTGGCCTCTGCTGTTCACTCGCACAGGGATTTCTTTGTCTCATCGCATAGGCTGGCTTTTCATCCGAGTCTATTCCATCACGCAACATGGCTGCCCGAGCTGCTCGAGATGCTAGCTTGATCACTGATTAAAAAAAAATAATAATAATAATAATAAAAAAGAAAATAATGTAAATAAATGAATTTTTCTGTTTGTTGTGTCCAGGGCGGCCCGGTGGAGATCCTTCCGTTCCTCTACCTCGGCAGTGCTCTTCACGCCTCAAAGAAAGAAGTTTTAGACACCATAGGAATCTCGGCTCTGCTGAACGTGTCGGCCGATTGTCCCAACCACTTCGAGGGCACTTACCAGTACAAGTGCATCCCAGTGGAGGACAACCACAAAGAAGACATCAGCTGCTGGTTCCTGGAGGCCATTGAGTTCATAGGTCAGTGTGTGTTTATTATTTTTTTGGACTAAGCTGTTTGATTTTTTTAGTTTGGACAGTTTCTTTGCATTTTGCTGAGCTAAAATCATGCAGGATTTTATTTGCTAATTAGTTTATGTATTTAGTTGGTTTATCTTGTCTATAAAAGTACATGTATCAGTCAACTTGCGACAAATATGCATCCGCGAATACAAAAAATGGCATAAAACACAAACAGGACATTTAAAATAATTCAGCAGTCCAGTTAATAGTTTCTTTCCCTGAACCGTGACATTGTTTAGTCAAATGCGTTTTTGCATAGGGAGCTGTGGTTCTCGGCGCTGCCAGTGTTGTGTTTGCGAGCATGTGCTCCAATGTGTGTGTGGGTGCTGGTATGCGTCATAGTTAGCTGCTGTGGGACCAGAGTCTGACTCATCCGTTGTTACTGAGCGAACAGCCGCTGTGGTGGAGTTACCTGAAATCAGACTGTGTGTGAAAATGTATACATAAACCCCCCTAAACACAAGAAAGAAAAAGGAAAAGGGAGATAGTAATGCAGGGGGAAAACGATTGGGATGATGTTTTCTAAATGCATCTTCTGTATTTAAAGCAACATTTCTAAGTATTCCCAGAATCTTATTCTGCTCATGTGCCCCTGAACTTCTAAGCAGAATTTCAGAATCAGAAAAATTTGATTAAATTCAGCAGTTTAAAAAAAATAAAGGTCTCTCTCCATCATCTTTTTTCACATTCTCTGGTGCCACACATGTTCTATAACACTGGCTGTCTGGCTGATCATGCAGGTCAGGGTCGTTGGGGAAATCGAGTTACTGTAAATGCTCTAATTAAACTCTTACCTAAATCCAGTTATCCTCTGTAATAAAGTCATGGCGCATATTTATGTATTAACGAGGCAAAGCCATAAATAGGTTAGAGGAGGAAGTGTGAAGAAGCTGATGATGAGTCAAAGTCGGCACTGGTGTGTTTCCGTTACTGTAAATGCGATTTGCTGTTTTCTCACGTTGAGGTTAGTTATCGGTTTGAGTGCTTGGAGAGGAAATGAAAGCAGTCTGAGGTGCAGCGTCACTGTACATCTGGTGTGTTAAAGATACTTGCAAGGTATAATACTTACAGGGTTGATGCAGAACAATGATGGGAAGAATGACTGAATGATTAGATGTTATTTTAATACTATGTCACTGTCAGTTAATCTCACAATTACTACATGACTTCGATCATTAGTCAGCCTGTGTTTTAGGGATTCCTCCTTTTATTCAGTTCAATTAAATTCAAGACGTTCCAGTAAAGGCAGAGGAATCTGTACCAGTACCAGTCCATCCAGCAGTTGTTGACATTTTGTATTTGCTTTTTAAAAAATTTACATGTGAGACATCTGACCTGTAACCCCACTGTTTTTTTCTCAGACTCAGTACGGGACTCCAGTGGGCGAGTGCTTGTCCACTGCCAAGCTGGCATCTCGCGTTCCGCCACCATCTGCCTGGCTTACCTGATGAAGAGGAAGCGGGTTCGTTTGGAGGAAGCGTTTGAGTTTGTGCGCCGGCGCCGCAGCATCATCTCCCCCAACTTCAGCTTCATGGGCCAGCTGCTGCAGTTCGAGTCGCAAGTGCTCGCCACCACGTGCGCCGCCGAGGCCGCCGCCACGGCCAGCCCTCTCCTCGGACCCAAGTCCACAACGGCCACCAACTCCACGGCGGCCACGCCCACCTCTCCCTTCATTTTCAGCTTCCCCGTGTCGGTGGTGAACCCGGCCTACTTGCACCACAGCCCCATCACAACCTCCCCCGGCTGCTGATGGACACCCAATCACATTTCACTGACACTGAGACGAGCACAGACTGGGCTGCCATTGGCTGGAGGAGCAGTGGAGTATCACAGACCACTGCAGTGAAATCCGTGTTTCCACGGCGGGGAGGCCAGAAGCAGCACGGTGTGCCATTCAGAACACAGTAAAAAAAAGTTCCCAGCGCTCCTCCCAGCTTCAACAGACATTTATTCCACTTGACCAAAAATGAACTGGCTTTCAAAACTTGTTCCTGTAACAAAGTACAGCTGGAATGTTGGACCGATGTCGACTCAAGATACACTTTCTTCCAGCATGCACCGAGGCACACTGACACAGAGAGGCCTACGCAGCAGCAAAACTCTCTCTCTCCCACAAACACACGCACATTCATGACTACCAACTGAATAAGCTCAGTATGAAGACGGCCTGTTGCTATGGAGACGAGGTCTTTAGGAGAGGAGATGAACACAGGAAGGAAGGAGGAATTTTAAGCACCCGCTCTTTCCTCTTTGGGTGTCCCTCCTGTCGCCAGACAAAAGAGACGGATGGGAAAAAGAGGGGAGGAGACGGTGACAGAAAGCAGGAGCCTCTTCAGTGACAGGTGCTCTGCCGGGTATCCGACCGGAGCTTCCTGCCCTTCATACGTCCTCTTCCTCTCTCAGTCTCTCCCCCACACCGTCCTCTCCTCTCATCTCCTTTTCATCCTTTTATATTACATCCTCTCCTCCTCGTCCTCAGCCTCTCATCTTCAGCCCGCTCTCCCCAGCCTTCGTCTCCTCCAAATGAAGAGGCTAAATAAATAAAATAAGATGCCAAATAAAGGCCAGGGCCCTTGTAAATGGAGTGGGAAACCCCTCTGCAAGCCCCTGACACACTTTAGGAAAACCTGTCTGTCGCATCACGTAAAAAATGTTTGAGATGAAAGGGCTGAAAAATAAGAGAATGAAGTGGTGAAAATGAGTTTTACTAAGCGGCACGCGTAGATCCACGAGTCCGAGAGCCCTGTAGCCCTGGAAGTCAGCCTCTTTAAAGACCATGCTGGTGGTTTTTGTATTTTTAATCTGTCATATATTATGTATTCTTCACAATCTTTCCGATTTTCCAAAACATTCATCACTTTCAAGACCTGGTTTTCAGTCCTTTTCAGCAAAAGATGTTTTTCTAGCGTATTGAAATGAACCGAGAACACCGGCTCCTGTTAGGTGCCTTGGAAAATTGTCTTTTTTTATATATATTTAATGGGCAAAAAAAATGCACATTGTTGGCAGATAGTCTTTTAAGGTGTTTGTGCCTTGTTCATAAAAGATTTAGGCCTCTCTGATTTTTTTCTTTTCTCCTGCGTAAATACTGCAAAGCAGAAAGCTGAATGTTGGTCGGGACCCGTAAAAATCTCATCGTTTCACCGGTGCAGATCAGACTCAAAATGTTCTGTTTGTATTCTTTCAACACACATACTTTTAGGAAGACATACACAAATAATGTAGTTTTAAGCAAAAAAAAAAAACAACTCATATGGAGACATACAAAAAAGTAATTAAAAGAAAATCATTACAACTGTAAATGACAGCAGCAGACATTCTGTCTACATAAATAAGGATTGTATCCTCAGAGATTGCTTCAAACTCATCTTTTTGCACCAAGACGACCCAACATCCATGCTACTGGGTCAATTAAACGATTTGGTTTCCCCTTTTAAATCCATTTCTAAATCAATCCAACAGGACCCACCGTAATCTCCACCCAGCTGAGCACAAGGCAACTCAAAACTCGCATCAAGTCTTCATATCACCATTTTATACGGTAACTGTAGTAATAAAGCTTCAAGCTGAGCTATTCACTGTGCTAGATCAAGAAAGGCAAAAAAAAAAATGGTTTAAAAAAAGGATTTTTTTTTACCCAGTTCCTGATGTACAAAAGCTATATAAACAAACACACACGTTTTAAATAAAACAAAACTTTCTCAGTTTTTGAAGATTGTCAGAACCTATCTGTAGCACTTTGAAGTGATGCAATACTGTATTTGTAATTTAGGATTGATTTGCACACCGTGGTGATGGATGCTAGACTGACTTGACTCTGTACACATAATGAACGAGAGAGGAGGAAAGAGAGAAAAGAGAGCCAATCAATGAAAAATGCAATACTTTGTACTCATCTGTGTGGTTTGTACCTGTCTTTCTGTCTTTCTGTGTTAGTCCATCTGTCCTGGATGTGTCTCTGTCCAATCGTTGCCGTTCACCCATCATGGCAATATTGATCCTCGAAAAACAAAAACGACTTCCCCTCAGTTTTATTGTGGAATGAATGATCTGTGCATTTATTTATTACTGAAGATCCACTGTTGAATAAACAATGTTCTTAAGTAAGCTGTGTGTGTTTCTTTGTGATGACAATAAATGCAAATACAATACCTTTAATAATTACATGCAATGTCCATCAGCTGACAGTGCCTTGATCTGTCTGCATGCGAGAACACTTCACACAGAATAGGGGAACATATGAATTTAAGAAAACACACATAAAAATAAAAAAAAACAATAAATATACATAAAACATATTATTATATTATGTAGGAAAATTGTTTTCTTCTTATTAGTCAAACTAGTTTACAGTCAATTGAATGTATGACAATAGAAGAAATGACCGATAACAATCAGATTGGTGCTTGACTCATAGTGCTGAATTTCTTAATGTGAAACAACCGCAGCTGGAACTGTCTTAATACTACTTATATTTCCCTTATGGGGCTGTAAGAAAGCAAAAATAATAAATAGAAAAAGATGAAGACTTGCATCTGTTCTACTTTTGCTCTGTTAAAAAAACAAAGCAGAACAAAGCTTGAAAGTTAGCTAGCAGTGCCACCCACTGGTAAGAAGAGCTAGTTGCAGCATTTAACTTGTTTCAGATGAGCAACATGAGAAAACCTCAGGATGTTCCACATAAATTATCCTTATCTCAGACAACTCTAGTGTTCTTCCTAAGTGTTCTTAGCTTTCTGATCTTTGAAAGAGTGATACAGCTAACAGAAACAGAGGCTCTTCTTCTTCTCAGGTATGGATGTGAGATCTGATCAATACAACTATATATGGATATAGTACCATAGTATAGGCATTAAAATCTGGAACAGACTGCGAGTTAGAGCCGATGAATTCGAAAAACGTCTGTTGAAATTACTACTTGTCAAGAAGTGCAACGGAAATGAAAAGTTAACTTGTGTAGCTCACAAGTTAACTTGTGTACCTCTGCATCTACAGTAGTAGGTACCTCTCTGGTAGGCATTAGTGAGAAGGCAGGTTAAAGGTGGTTCTGCATTGTTTGATCTGTTCTTATTCTAAACCTTGACTCTTGTGTTTATGTTGTGTCAGATTCAAATACCAGAGCTGGTGGTGACAGTAATTTACCTGATACATGTTTGGGTTGTTGCTCAGGATATTAATGAGCTTATTAATGTCTCTGCATCAGCTGAGCTGCCAAAGTAAAAATAGGCCCATTCATCTCCTAGCAAACATGCAGAGATCAGTAAACAGAGTCCACAAGAGAAGATGTATAAGAGCAGTTCGGTCCTATGAGGGCTGCAATCCAGCAGGTTTTCAGTGTATTCCTGCTTTAACCCACCAGCATCAAATGAAATGAATCTAACAGCTTATAAATTGTGAATGACTGTCGACTGTCTGGATTGTTTACATTCATATACCGATGTGCACCAAGAAGGCCTGCCACAAGACTGTAGTCAGGAGTCCAGCCTTTTATTTCAAATAACTTTCAACACAGCTTTTGTACACACATTTGAGTCATGACCAAGAAGCACCTGCCTTCAGAGACACTTTCAAAATGCAGTATTTCAAGTTTTTATACACTGATTTAATTGCCTTCTGTTTGATTTATGTATAAATTAAAACCTGAATAACAAGAGTTAAATAGGTCTAATTTGTTTGTAGTTCTCAAAAAACACTCATGAATATGTAGATACTACTTCACGTTTAATTCAACTTGCTGAATATGTTTTGTTTTTTTTCCAAATATTAAGATTTTGGGATTTTTGCCGACAGGCGATGTTGCAGTAATGGAGTGGACACGTTCACCTTGGGCTGTATCCGTGTTCCTTGTTCAAATACTAGATTGCATTCTTAGCATTGTTGCATTGTTGTTGTAAATGAATATTTTAAAATTGTAATTATATTGATGATGAAATTGATAATTATTTTAGAAAAGGATGTTCATATGTTCTTTGCGTGGGCACAATCAACCCACCCTTTATGCTGAGTTCTTTATGTGGACTGTGTATCCCGTTAGAAGGTTGTTGATTCTCCCCCAGTTCATCCGTCTCATTTTGTTATAGTGGTCCACAACCAATATCCAACCACTTTCTTCTGATTTCTACCTTTTTTATGCCAGTTTTAGGTTTTCCAAAAGTATATATACTGTAATTCAATGAAAGTGATGAAAAATGTAGAACACATATTAGTAACCTTTCTGAAGTTGTGGTTATATACATCCAGGTCCATATATATTCAGACACTGACACAAGCTTTTTTATTTCAGATGTTAACCAAATCATATTCAAGATGCAAAAATCAAATCAATAGACGGTGAAAGTGCAGACTCTCACCTTAATTTGAGGGTCACATCCAAAATAGAGGAAAGATAAAAAGAAGCAAACAATTAAAAAAAACAGTTGTTTAAAATGTAGGTGCCTTTTTTCAAGGGAGCAAAAGTAATTGGACAGTTAACTCTGAATTTATTCCATGGGCTTTGTGGGTTATTCCTTCACGCACCCATCATCAATCAAGCAGGAAAAAGGTCTTGAGTTGATTCCAGGTGTGGCATTTGTATTTGAAAGCTATTGTGAACCCATAACAAGCAGTCATAGGAGCTCTGCATGAATGTGAAACAGACCATCTTTGGGAAGAATAACGGAAAAAATCCATCAGATGGATAGTAGAAATGTTCATGGAATGTAAATGGAGAAAACATGTGGATATTTGCAGGATCCTTTCCACAATGATGAAAAAACCCTTGTCAACATCCACCCAAGAGAAGACCTCTCCCCAGGAGTAGGTGTATCAGTATCTAAGTCTACGATAAAGAGAAGACTTCAGGAGGGCTGATATAGAGTCACTACGAGGCACAGACCATTCATCAGCCTCAAGAATAGAAAGTCTAGATTAGACTTCACCGAAAAAGCATCAAAAGAAGCCGAATCAGGTCTGGAAAAGCATTCTGTGGACCTGAATCACAATGATGGGGAAGAAGAAAGCCTGAAGAAGACTGCAACTTGTGATCTACAGTCCACCACAACAAGGTTCGAGGCAGTTCCAATAACAAACATACATGGCTTCCAGTAGCTCTGGGTTACTGGTGTGACAGCAGACAGACGCAACTGGATTAAATCTGAAGTTTTTGGGATGTACTTTCTGCACAGACTCAGAATGTTGATTGGATGTCATAAGGGGATTATTTAGAACTTCAGCAAGGGGGTGTCAGTAAGATCCACAAGGTACAAACACTTAGGACAGCTGCAGTTTTGTGATGTTCATGGGTTCCAGACTGCAGGCAGTCATTGTCTTCAAAGGATTCTCACATGAGTGTTAAAAAAAACAAGAGTTTATTTACAGTAATGTAGATTGTCTATTTACTTCTGCGCACCTGATATGAGGAGACTTTGCATTGAGATGGTTGTAATACATAAATACTTTGTAGGCAAGGCATGTTTATTTGTATAGCACATTTCATGTACAGGACAATTCAACAGTGTTTTCCATAAAACAGACTTATTGCAGCTGGTTGCAGAAGAAGCAGTGCACCATCGAGGCCTGCCACGAGACTGCAAACAGGAGGAATCCAGCTTTTTATCTTTAATAACTTTCAAGTAGTGTTAAAACAGTCTTTAGAATAAACGAAAAAATTTGGTTATTTGGTTAAATATTACAATTTTTGCACCACGTATTCTAATAAAAGGATGTATTTTCAGTCTACTAACGTCTACTATCCTAGTTCACACAAATATTCTTTTGCATGAGCACCGTTAA
>JAVQJG010094318.1:0-20041 GCA_036024015.1 Craterocephalus amniculus | reverse complement strand
TCTGTGCTGGATTATGTTGTTAATGGCATACTTTGTCATGTGTGAGATTCAAATTACATACCAGGGACCACCGTAATGCTGAATGCTGTATGCTCTTACATGATGCTAAAGGCAATTATTGATCAGGAGTTTAGAGATTTAGTTAAACAGAACTGTTGACTTGATCATTTAGTTTGTTTTATTAAAACCATTTCCTTTGTTTGAAAAAGAAGGATATACATTTTTAAAATCTTTTTTATATTTTAACCTGTAGGTGAATTTTCTCTTTTCCGAAGCTTGTTTCTGTAGATAACCTCTCCCTGGACCACAGACTGTAGTTTTGGAACATTTTCATGTGCTTCACATGTTCATGAACATGAAAATGTTCATGTGAAGCACATGAAAATGTTCCAAAATCCTATGTTTGCATGTGTGGACTCAAAGAAGTTCAGAGACCACCAGAGACTGCTGCAGAACAGCAAACCAGCCTCAACATCTGCTTTTACAGAGGTGCCATAGATGATGATCTGATAACTATGCCCATAAGATCAGCAGCACTGCCTCTTATTCAAGTTATACCGAGTAACTTCCCACTAGCCACACGAGAATGCTGCAGAATTAAACAGGTTTTCTCTTTCTGAGATACATTTTCTCCTGTATTTTGTACAGTTATGACAAACTTCCCATGAAAGAGGAGGAAAAAGAAGAACAAAGCTGAGCATCTGTGTTTATAAAGGGGGAGACTAACAGCAAAACATGGCTGGTCACATGATCCCACGAGAGACGGATCCGCTCCTGCAAAGTTATAATGTCTGGTTTCTGAGGAGAGCAGACCCCTCTGAGCACCGACATTGTATACTGACCCAGAAATCATCCATCATTACTCACATTAGGCTGATATTTGGTCAAAAGTTACATGTTGTCCCTTTAAGGAAGCAGTAAGAGTGAACTTAGTTTTACACACACTTTGTTTCGGAATTTGTTTTTTGTTTGATAAATACAGACATGATGGAATACATTACAGTCAGCAATGTGCTGCTGTACATATAAAGTTGTTTTAAGCCACAAGGGACTCGTGCTGCTGGGTAACTAAGTAAGTCAGTCAGAAATGATCAAATATGTTCAATCTTGTATGCTAAACTATTTAAAATAGAGGATGGACAAACCATCCCAACCATCCACTGCTGGACGTCGCAGCTATTCTTCTTGGTCTTCTGGATTTTTCTTTGTGGTTGAGCGTGTCAGCCATGATGACTGTGCACTCCCACACCAGCTGCTTATTAATATTCAAGGCACAGACATGGAGGAGCTGAAGCGTGGCAGGCATGACAGCCAACACACAGTGGGTGTTTCTGTTGATTTTCCCAAAAAGGTAAATGCTAACAAGCGGGGAGTTAAACCCCTCTGAGCGTTGAAGACATAAAAAGGGGCCACTAGAGGACGGCTGAAAAGAAATGAGCCTCCTGATTGAAGGCAATCCCTTCTCCTTACAGACACTTCTCATGCCTGGAGAAGATCAATTTTCCAATGTGACCTTTGCAGGCTGCAAGCGGCTGAACCCGTGTGTCATCCCAGCTCATCCTGCAGCAGCTGAACCAGAGCTTCGTCCGATCAGCCCAAATGACATGAACACATTGTTTCTTTAAAAATGAAGGGTCAAATATTAAAATAGAGCCAACAAATGTTGATTGTCCAGTCCATACACTGTTTCTCATGGCGCCTTGACACCCAGGATTACTACTCCTCCCCCACCTGGATGCAAAACATTGATTAGAGCTGCACTTATTCTTACTGAAAGCACTGATGTCAATAAAAGCTCACCAAAGCAACACAAGAAGACAGCCTTCCTCTTCTACATGCACGTGTTAGAAACAACTACGTTATAAAAAACAACTACAACGGAAATCTGCACCACTCTCATAAGAGGGTTAGTACTATAACCAAAACTCTTCCATAAAGGACACCTTACTATGTTTATACCAGTTTATTATGTGTATATAAGACAACTCCTGAGCCTATCACCTGTATAAGTTTACATTTGAATATGTGAGCCAAAAGTATGTTTTTGTTTGGTTTTTGCTTTTTATTCTTTCTCATGTCTTATATTAATTTATTTCTTTATTATTATTATTATTATTTATTCTTTGGAAAATTAAATAAACATGTGTATGTGATGCAAAAGGTTTCAGACATGATATGTTTGGCATTACAGGGCTAATTACATGAAAAAAACAAGAGCACAGGCAGGAAATGGAAAAGTTCCCAAAACATAAATCCAAGTAAATGGTAGTAAAAAGAGATCTAGAGAATCAGGAAGACATGTAAGTGTTCAGTGTAAAGGAAACAGCTTTACAATGTGTATGATGAGCAGCTCACTGACATGATCCAATCAGACAATACCTCTATGTGTAAGAACAAGGAAGCTAAAACTCTAAACATGAAAATTCAGTCCAGACAGACGAAACAAACAATGAGGGTGATGCTGACAGACGGCCACACATCCATCCATCCATCCATTTTCTGAACCGCTTAATCCAAGTGGGTCGCGGGTGTGCTGGAGCCTATACGGCCACACATGATGCCTCCATTTCTACGATTGTTCAGAGGGCTTAAGCCTTTCTGTCGATGCGAGCAGAGAGGCAGGTTGAGCAGCTCTGACACACTGATCAAAGGCAGAGTAATCAATAACATCAATAGCAAACCTGCAGATTTCAGCTGTGCTCCACAGTTTTTTACTCTGTATATAATGGCCATCATGTGCAGAAACAATACATCGAGTTAAGGCAGGAAATTGGAGAAAACCTCAATGTGCACTACAGCAGCATAATTATAATAAAAATGTTGAAATTCAGCCGGTGAGCAGTAATCACATTTCTTCCCTTCAGTAATTCACACATCCGTTTTCTTTTCTTCATTTTTTTAAGTCAGTACAGAGATGAATGAAGGGGGTGGAGTCTGTCTCAGCAGGGCACAGGCTCTCATACTCCTATATGCTCTGGAATTTCATACATGTTGTCATCCAGTCTGTCTCTCTGTTGTCAGAGGCACGGTCAGCTTCTCTGATGTTCTGCTCATGCATATGAATTTATGTGAAACACCATTACAAACCCTGTTATAGTCTTATTTTCCCTGACAGACATCCCATTTAATCAGAGTGCAGCAGATATGCAGATTAAATAATGGTAGACAAAAATGTTTGGGTTTTATAGAAAAAATTCTTTATGTTGCATCAAGGTTTTGTACAAGCTTAGTGTCTTTAAGATGAATGCAAACACGCAGCCAGTATAAGTGCTTTAAAGAAGATCATCAAATATCCTCTTCTGGGTAACTTCAGTGCCTTTCCAAAACTAAAAACATCTCAGATCCATTCTCTGAGTTTTTTTATCAAATGATGATATACTGTGACCTGTGGGGGGCACTGCATGACAAACCAATGCTTCATAAAGCTGCATCATGTGGCAGAATCCAAAGCAAGCATAACAGCAACAAAGCCTGTTTTGGTTTAGCATACATAGTTGCAAAATCTAAACAACACTGTGTTTGAGTACAAAACAAGACTGCTGTGAGCTCTGCACCAACAAGAGGAAAATTCTCCTCCTAGAGCAGAGTACTTGATGTCTGACTCTCCAGCAGGACTGAAATGTCCACTGAGAGATGCAAAGAAAGCTGAGCAGCTGAAAATGCAGAATTACAACAGAGGCAACACTGAGAAGAAAAATCAAACCCTTTGTCATGGTTCTTTTTTATCAGAAAAAACAACATTTGCAGAGTAAATCATTAGCAACCTGTCAGGAAAACTGACCAGATGAGGCAGAGAAAGTCAAAACAAGCTGTTTGATTGGAGACAAGGAGGAAACAGGCAAAAACTGTTGAACGTTTTCACTCGTCTTCACATTTTTACAGGGAAACATGTTGACGTGTAGGTGTTAAGGGAAATGTGAGACAAAGGAGAAGCTGTGAATTTACGCATCCTGAGAGGATTATAGCAGGAACTTGATGATGCAAGATGAAATTATGCGGAGCCTGGTCCACATGAAAGGCATGAGATGACATACAAAGGCCTCTTCGGTATCAGCCAAATGTTAATGTTTATGCTCAAACATCCCCATGCACACTTTACATAAATGTCATTTCAGGATTTGAAGTTTCCATGGTTCATGTTTTCAGTTTCTTCAGAAGCTGAGAGAAAAAAATTAAGTTTTCATCATGGCTTTTCAAAGATGAGTCATATAGTTTTAACTGGTTAATCAATCAACTTTGGAGAGTTTTGCTTTTATGTGTAATTGGAAGGTTGGTTGGCTGCTTCCCTTCCTCCAATCTAGTCTTTATCTTAAGGTAAACCTCCCTGTTGTGCCTCTAAATTTAGAAGAATGAAATTAATATTTCTGTTCAGTGGCTCTCCATAGGAAACAAATCTCTGTTGTGATGATGAAATCAGTGCTCTTTATAGAAGAGATTGTTAAACTATTCAACATAGCATAGAACTCACTTTACAGGGAGATATTCTGACATTTGGATAAAGCCAGACAAGCTGATTCTTCCATTGATCTTGCATAACAGAAGGATGAGCCTCTGCTGCAGCTGGTTTCAGATGTGACTACTCCTGATGGCCAGAATGCATCCGGCTCCAGAGCCACCAAGACAAAAAAAGTCCACTATTCACATCTTCCATCTATCTTTAAAACAATATCCACCTTAAATTACTGTTGTTTTTTATTGTTTTTCAATAGTTTGCATGTAGATACACACCGCAGTGTCTATGTGTGTTTGTAATTATGAATGTAAATAATGTGACTGTAAAAGTGTAGGTAGGGATGGACTGCATGATTAACTGTCTGTGGAGAATGGGTGGGACTAATTAAGCTTGAACTCCTTCCTTTTGAGCTGACTCTTGTATAATCAAACAAGTATTATTCAACATTTTCGAATAAAGAAATAAATGTCAAATGCAAAATGAGTAAATAGTGGTGATGACATTTAAAGTCAAGTGGGAGTGAGAAGCACTGGATTTATTAATGCATGAATGGCAGTGGCACAACAAATAATGAAGGACAAGCTCATTTCTTTAAACAGATGTGTAGTTTTTTTAATACTTTTACCATTCATGTTCTGTCTGCTTTTGTTTGTGTTCCTTGTTTCCAGACAAATTCCTTGTATGTGAAAACCTACTTGTAATAAGTCACATTCTGACTCATATTGTAGGCCTGTCCTGTCTGTGGGATCCTGAAGTTCAAAGTCAGAAATGAAGAAGAGCAACATGCAGAAAAATGAGTAGAGATGAAGAGTTGTCCTTAAAGCTACACTGTAAACGCGGATTTTGATTAGACTAAACAGATCAAGTTCATATAACTTAAAATTGTCTCTTATTCCTAAACAAGTCACATTATAAGTTCATCAATTACTTTAAGTAAGATGAACTTGAAATTAAACATTTCCTGAAGCATCGCTTCTAATTCATGTGGAATTAATCTAAACAAGTTTCTTCCAACCTGAACATTCAGTAAAATCAAACTGATCAAATTCAGAAAAGTAATGCGTAATTTACAAGCTGAGTTAAACAAATTAGTCATGACTCAGCATCTTTACTAACTGTAACTCTGTGATTAGTACATTCAACTTAAATCTTTAATTCCACTACACTTATTCAACGAACAAGCTTCATTACTTAAAAAATTTAAGGCAACGAGTTACCTTAGTTTTTTAAAGTAGATTGAACTTATCTGGGCTTACAGTGTATGGAAATGTTGATCTGTTTGTACTTCACCACAGCATTAGCATACTCTAACTCTACCATTTGTTTATTAGTTTGATTTAAGGAGGGATGATGAACATAACCATGCTAAATTGATTTGACTTCTCAGTAGTTAACTTTATTTATTTTTGTTATATATTTTACATATAAATCTATAACCACAAACTTGAGGAAAAGTCCACCAACACTAACATCGGGGAGACTTCCTGCTCAAAACAATTGAAATTTGGCAATTAAAAAAGAAAAATAAGAAATAAGATGAGACTAACAATGAAAAAAACCTTTGCTCACATTTTGGATGCTCTTTTTATTTATTTTGGTGCAGTTTTCTTTAATAAAGGGTCAAATTTTGAGAACTGTTAATCATTCAATTTAGGTGGTTTTTATTTTACTTGAATAGATAGCAGAAATACTTGTGGTTTAGATAGATGGTTTCTATGGTAACCACCAAAACATTTATGCCATGAAATGCTTAAAAACATTTGCTTTGCACGTTTGGTAATAATAATAAGTATAATAATAATAATAACAATAATAGAAATAATCAAAAATAATGAGAAAAAAAGGAAGAAGATGATGATGATGATAATGAATTAGAAACATGGCAGCCAGTGCTCCAACGGCTCCAAACATTAATATTCATTCATACATGCCGACACCCAAGAACACACTGATAGGTGACCGGCGGATCAGGATTCGAACTGCCAACCCTGCTGTCATTTAACAACCTGCTCTACCAACAAAACGACCCCTCATTTGATCATAAATTGCCAGAATACTCCTTTAAATTGTCATTTGAATATAAATAATTATCATTTTGACTTTTAAAGTGACCTTTGCATCCATGCTCTCATTAAAACATGGTCTCAGTCTGAGCCTTTATCCAAACAGACTTCTCCCCTGGTTTTACACACCTAGCTTATATTACTCATCCTGTGGAAAGCAGGGTCTTCTGGCTTCGTTTGGAGGAAACAAAACACCACTGTTTTACTGCAACTGGATAGATAGATACAGAGCAGACAGGGTGTGTTGCTGTCAGACTCTTAGATTGTCTCTCTGCAGACTGGTTGAAGGAAGACAATCACCCACTACTTCCACCCATGGATAACCATTGCCAGGCAAGAAAAGACAGAAATATTCATGCATGTCCTGAAATAACTGCAGACATAATCATTTTTATAAAATTCCAGACTGACCTTTGACCTGTGAAGAAAACTGGGCGGTGTGTCGGGTCTCGAACAGCTGCAGCTCCTTATTCAGGTCCAAAACGGAAAGATCGACGTTCCAGGAACGCAAACCTGTTTGTACGACAAAGACAATGTGAATTATGATCCTCCAGAGCAGCGACATTTAACTTTATTTTCTCAAAGAGACACAGATCGATCCTTTCTGCTTGGTTCTACAATGAAGGAATGAAATCTAAAGGCTCTTATTGGTTAATCCTCGTAGTTTAGAAGAGTAAGGATGGAAGCAAAAGACTGTGAAGACTTCAACAACCCCCTGCATGAGGACACTCGTAGATTTAATGATAAAAGACTTGAGAATGCTGAAATCAATGTGTGCTTATTGAACATTTTTATGACTATTACCCTCCTAATATTCTCCCAACAAATCAGTTTACTGGGGTCAAAAATAACCCCACCTTGTTTTACTGGTGTATAGAATAAAGAGTCAATCAGTTCTGCCTTAACACATTTTTTCCCTTCTTTTTTAAATTTAGGTCCAACAGAACCTGTTTACATAAAAATGTCCCCTGTTCATGAATCACAACAAAATAATAAAGTTTTTTTTAACCCAATATTGTCTTGACTATTTCAGCCATCACAGAGTTGTGCATGTGACAGTTTCGAGATATATATGTATATATGTACAGTATGTATAAATATGTTTGTATGAATGTCACTTAAACATTTAGAAAACATAGATAGATAGGTATGTGAGTGCACATAGAGGTATTTAAGTAATTGCTTGGCTTCTATTTGTTTATTTTTCATACCAATCCACCTCTTAACACATATCTGCATTATGCACATATCTACAGCACATATGCATACACACATGCATGTACCTACAGTATAAACATCCATTTACACGTACATTTGCTTTCTGCATACTTAATTACAACATACATATTTTAATATAGTCACACATGCTATGTGTGCATGTATACATAAAGCTGCTGTGCATAAGCCTAATTATATGACTTTACATATATTCTCTTCTTTACTTTCTGAATAAAATTTCGTTTGGATTCATTTTAAACTGGATAATTGTACAACATACATTGTAACACTTCCAGAGTTATAGATTTGCATGTTCTGGCTTTCCCATTCTGCAGATAACTCTTCGTATAAAGGTTGAGGAGAACTCTTTCAAGTGTTTCCCCAAACAGGAGACAAATCAGACACACTGGTGCATACTTAAGGTTCGTGTTTTCATTTTGATCCACTACTCCATCAAATTTAAGCAGAAACAAAGGATGGTTTTTAACACCCTGGCATTCCTGCTGTATTGCAGGAACACCCAAAGCATCCGCCTGCGACCCATGGAATACCAAAGGGTTAATCTGATGCTGTACTGTAGCTACAGTGATGAGGATCTGTACATGAGGATTTTATGAAATGCATGTAAATGTTAAATGCTTGGGAGTGATGCAACATTGACATATTGCATCAATGTGCTTTTGGTAATAATATATTTCATTATTCAACATGATTACATGTTACATTATCTTTTATTTATCTAAAATTGTGTTAAAGATACAATACTTCTTAGATTAAACTTCAAACCTTAATCTGCAGAATGTGGTGTTTTTCCTTTGTGAAGAATGAAAAACATACTAATCACAGCTGAAATGAAGGAAACTTGAGTTTTTAACTATTCAGAAGATGTGAATGAGTGAGCAGAGCAGCAAGGTCCCAGGAGTGTCTGCAGCATTACCTTGTGTGATCTGTTTCCTGGCAGCTTCCAGGTGATGCTCGGTGGAAATCTCTCCAATCACAATCAGCATCCGATAGTTTCTGTTCAGGAATGCGGCTCCGGCGCGGGGCTGTCCGTGATGCTGAACAGAATCCTCCGGTTCTGCCCGCGCCACCGTTGCAGCCGTGGAGATTTCCATGGTAACAGTGCCACTAGTTGACGCTGAGCTCCTTTCCATCTCCATGACAACTGCATCCAGAGCAAGCACCATGACGGTGCAGGATGAGACGGGAGGAGCGATGGGCGTGGCAACTGGGAACGTGAACATCTGATTGGATCGCGGGTTATGTGGCTATTTGATGTCACAGCACATCATTGGAGAAAAGCATTGGAGGGATATGAATTTTAATGTTGATCATATTTCCTGGATGAGACAGCTGAGGGACACTCAACACTGATGAAGACTATAACACAATTCTTTGGATTTTTTAAAAAGAAACATTTCACATGGTCAAAAAATGCTTGTAAAAGATTTAATCAGTTTCAGATATTATATTTATTAAAAGTCATTATTCCTCTTACATTATCCTTTATGTTATTTTATTTTATTTTAAACTTCTCTAAGAGACAAAAGGGGCTGGAACTAAGATATGAGTGGCACACAAAGACTCTATTTATATCAGTGTCACTGCAAGTACCAGGCAATGTGCTTTGATTACTAAACTGATATTCCTTTGTTCCCCTCGTCGACTTAACAATGCTTCATCTGTGCAGAGAGAAACACTGACAAAGGCTCACAGTCACCACAGAAAAACTGTTATTTTAGGCTTCATGGGTGATTTAAAAAAGTACAAAAGTTGCAAGTTGCTATTATAGTGATGACAAATCTGGTAGTGTCAGTCTAAAATGACTGAAGGGAGAGTTTAATAGTCAGATAGTTCCACAAAAGTCCATCATGTTGTTTTCTTTTTGCTCCTGTATACAACAAGTCCACGGTTGTTTAAATCACTTTTTGCATATTTCACATCAGTCTTGATTTCTTTTTGAATATCAGACAGTAATCACAAGATCTGGTTGTGTATGTGAAGTTTTCATTTTATTTTATGAAAAAAACATGTTAAAAATGCCTTGTGGTTGTAAAACAGTTTCACAACCAAACTAACCAAAAGACAAAGAGAAAACAAAATAAGTTGTATATGTGTAATAAGTGTATTTAGATTCAGAATTTTAGTTAAGGGAAAGGAACTTTTGAGCGAGGCCTTTTTGTAAATATCTCCTGAATGTTGCAGGAATGGCCGAGGAGCTCTGACTGCAGAGCAGATTATCGTAAAAGGGTGCAGGATGACTGAAGCGTGCCGTGCCCTGCAGATGTCAGTATGCTCTGAATGGCCACTCACTGAAAAGAAACGGACAAGGCTGGAGGGATCTGGAGAAAACAGAACAGGCTTGATGTCTTGTGGGTTGGTGGCTGGTGGGATCGTTAATTTTACCTGAAGTTGTGCACTGAGGTGATAAAGATTGAAAAAAACCATTGTGAAACTCAAAAAAGCATAAAACAGTTCAATCTAAGGTTAAAAACCAAACATAAAATAAGTCAGAGTCAGGGTTGTTTCGATCTATTAAAGACAGCTGTAAATAATTTAAGGTAACTGTGCCCCAGTCCAGCAAATACAGGACCAAGATGTATTTCCATGTGACTAAACTCCACTTTCATGAGCTGTTTACCAGAAATTCTGCATGAAAATGCAACACGATCTTCAGTTTTCTCAATACTGCAAGTTAAAGCAGAGGCAAAAGAAATCAAAGCAAGAATTCCCACAGGTTCTGCATCATTGTGGGTTTTAATGGACGAGTCATTCTTTTTAAACCTGGTTTTCCCATTAGCAGAGCAAAGGGTTGCAGTGTGTGGCTGGTGGCCAATGACATCTCCGGCCCTGATGATAGATCACCCTGGAGTTTAATTTGGCGTCTCTCTCATGGATGTATAATACATCCATGGTCTCTCTGCGTAAATCTCTCCCAAGGAGGAAGTGTGTGATCAGAAGTGAGTCAGCAGTCTGCTGTAAGACACTTCAGGGCCTCTACTGACCCCTGCTGGCAGGAGAGGGAACTACAAGAGCCAATGGCTGCAAACCAAGAACACAAACTTCATTTCAAACTATCTGCTAAAGATATTTTGAATGACATGATAATTCATATTTCATTTTGTATATAATAAGACTTTTTGATTAAGAAATGATGACAGGGAGTCACAGACAAGTTTGCGTATGCCCCTTCACACTGTTGTCATTGTTGTAATTCATTTCTGATTTGAGTTCCAGCAACTTTTTTTCTTTCTTGCTTTTTATGCCTCTAATGTTTTATATAAAGCACTGTGAATTGTCTTGAACCTGAAAAAATGCTATATAAATGCTTGCCTTGTCTTGCCTTTTAGAAGCACTTTGAGCAGCAGTGAGTTGAAACAATGTGTGGAGGAGTTTTACTCGCTTCTTCTTTGCAATGTTGCTTCAGTATTCAGGTTTGCAGCAGTGTGTCTGCGCGGTTCTCACAGTTCTTCAGTCAGGTTGAAGTCTGAACTCTCACTGGACCATGTCAACACCTTCATTATTATTTTCAGACATTCTGCTGTAGTTGGGGATCATTTATTGCATGAGCCACTTTCAGCCCATCAGACATACGGCTTCATGTTTGATTATAGAATAATGCAGCATTCAGTTCATGGTCCTTTGGCTGCAGAAGAAGACCAAATCAGCTCTCCATCACTGCGTTGGACAGTTAGTATGAGCTGTTTTTACTGATATGTAATGCATTATAACCAAACCTCTTCATTTTGGTCTAATCTTATCAAAAGACATTATTCCAGGGGTACATTTTCCCAAATTTTAATACATTGCTCTTTATTTTTTGACCTGGTAGGGCCTAATTTTACTCTGTCCGCAGAGTAAAATCTTATCAGCGAAAAACGTAGTAATTTCTTTTATGTGTTTGGTATTTTCTAATGTTGTCTTTGGTGGAGGCTTCAAAACAAGCCTTTCTTGGCTTTTTGCCTCTCTCCTGCACTTTTATCCATCTTTTTTTTAATGTTGTATTGTTATCATGTGTATGTGCAAAATAAATAAGAATAAGAAAAGATTAAGAATAGTAACTATAGATCAGCTAAGTCTGATCAGATCTTTTTCTTTTTTTAAAGTAAATAAACTGTAATATCTATTGTATTTACACTTATAGATTTACTCTTGCTTTGTATCTCACCCTTGAATTCTCACGCTTCAGTACAAAAGATTTATCATGATGTAACTCTTGGATCTGCAAACACTTCCAGTTAGATTTTGGGGGAGAAAAAAAATAACAAAACACATCTGGCTTGAAATTAAAGCAAAATTCTGCAAACATCTAAAATTACATTGTGAAATAAGTAATTTTGGCTTTCTTTTTTGCTTCTACATTTTGCACCTCAAGCAAAAATTAATCCCTTAAGAGGTTGTTGACTTGAGAGGAAGTGGGAATCATATCTACATTATAAAATGCCTTTGCATCTTTACGTGCCATGCGTGTGTGTATCCCACACCCTGACTCTCAGCAAAACAGAGGCAAGGCAGGACTGGGCGATGTTGGACGCGTTATTATTACAAGCAGCGGGACAGTGAAACAAATTAGAAAAAAAACCAGGAGCAGACATATTGACTTCAAGGTAAAGCTCTTTTGTTGCTCTTTTCTTTCCCTCTTTGCGGTAAAAGTAGGAACAATAGTGTAAGGAGAGGGCGTAGCGGCGTATTGTGCTTGCAGTGTGCGCCTTTCAGCTTCTGCCAGCTCCAGCAGCGGTGGCTCAGATTAGACATTTTGGGGTAGTGGCTGCGCATTTCTTAACGTGGGGATGAGCCCGGTCTGCAGAAATGACGCTGAACTTTGCGTTGCCGGTCGGTGGCTGCAGGAGGCTGGTGCCCAGCTGCGTCCTTTCAGCTATGCGTGAAAATAATCGGGGTTTTTGTTGTGGGCTAAATCGCTGCGAGATGCTCGTGCAGTCGTTTAGGGAAATGTGGTCATTGAGGATTGCATTGTTGCCGCGCAGGATGGCTCCACTTCAGTGTTTTCCCAATGAATGCCGGTCAGTGTCACCGCCGCTGCTGCCTCTTTCCTGTAGCTGATCGGGTCCCTCCTGTGTGATCAGAAAACACCTTCAGATGATTTGGAAAGCCGATAAAAATCTGAGAGAAAGCTGTACAGACATGAAACCATTCCGATTTGGATTCAGCAAGCCCATTCGACTGAATAGGCTATTATATTGCTCTTTAGCAACCTGAGCTGACCTCATCACCGATGCTATGGTGTTTCATGGAGGATATCAGATGACGCACAAAGTATCCCTTTCCTTCCCTAAATGTGTAGACTATTTATAGGTAACTGTAGACCTTTATGTCAGAATTTGTACCATACTCTTTTAAGTGTCCTTTTGACTCTTCTGGAGGATGATTCTGAGTTCAGCTGATGAACCTCTTGCTAGTTGTGTTCCTGTGTCTAGGTTCAATCATGTTTTTGGTGTTTTAAAGATGCATTATGCACCTCACCTTCATCAGTGAAATGATGGGTGCTTTTTGTTTTTCTCTGCCAAAATGAAGCCCTCTGATCTACATGAGCTGAGACTGCAATGTTAAAGGAATGTGTTGTCTCCATGGAAACTGAGGCTGTCAAATGATGATGACAAAGTCATGTTAATATTTCAAAGGCCCATCTATTAAGCTTCATAACTGAGCACACGGCACAAGATTAAGAGTTCAAATCATGCGAGAAGTCTAAGATCTTTACAATTTTAATAACTCTACATCAACATGTACTCTCAGAGAATATTAATATCTGCTAAGATCTGAACACAGATACAGTGTGCTATGTTTTTTTTTTTTACAAGAGTAAGAAGACAGTCTGTAGTAAATTGAAAATGTGAATGATTAAAAGAGAAATTGGACCCAGTGGCCCAGATGCACATTCATTACACCTGACATTCCCATACAGCAAAACTCTGTTCCAAGTTTTCTGGAGATCCATCTTTGAAATTTACTACAGTGAGAATAAAATACATATAAAACAAAAACACCCTGTAAGAAGATGGAATTGTGGAGGTAATAATGGTCAGATGTGATGCGGAAAAACTCAGCGATGCAATGAGGGAAATTATTATGAAAAAGTTAACCTACATTGCATTTTGTTCAACTCCCAGAAAACCCCACAAGGACCCGTGAAGGTCTTAGGGAACCCACTGTGGGACCGAATGGCCTGGATTTCTATCTTTTACACAATTTATCATTACAGAGTCCAAAAAAAACTCAACATGGAAAACCTTGAAGTGTCCTCTTATTCATACAACAAAATTCAGCCCAAATAGATTCAAACAAATATTTACAAAAAACTTTTTATTTATAAGACAATCAAATCTTATGAAAAATATTTCATCAATAGTTGGAATTGAATTCCATATTTTAAGAAGTGCATAGTAGGAAAATGCATAACTTAGTCAATTAATAATTAATAACTGTTGTACAGTTTAAACACAGTAGTCAAATGTTATTATTATTATTATTGCTGTTATTATTATTATTATTATTGTTATTATTATTAATGCTCTGCATTTATTAACAAAAGTTTAATTAAACACAGTGTTTCCACAAAATCTTTGGTTAGGCTATAAAAAAAACAGAGGGGAAAAAAACTAAATAACAGATTTACATAACTCGATGCATGTACTACATACATCTGATATAAATCTTACCCAATTGTGGATGCAATTAGGCACATTTCTCAATATGTACTGTTAAAGCTGATGTTAAATATAACTCAGATAATTATTTACTTCATCCAAAAATATGTCTCTAACTGAGACTGAGCCAACATTATAGAAAGTGGATTGGAATATTTATATAAAATTAAAGGAACGCAGTAAACAAAGTAAATAAGAAACATATACTTGTATAAATAATGAGAAAAAAAAGAGAAGAAAAAAGGGTGGCTTCGCTTGATTTACATTTAGATATAACTGAAGGAGCTTTGTTTTAATAAATACTAAATATACTGTAAAAATTTAAATGGTCAGATAACCATAAAACTAATCGGCGCTTTCATGTGACGTCACTGTCCAAGCTGACCAATGAAATCGCCCTTGATCAGTTTTACCGCGAGGAAAGGAGCAGAAGTGGGTGTGTTGTTACCCTGTAAAACAGAAAACAGAAATAATTATTTTTTAGAAAAGATAATAATGCTTTAATGTTATATAACTGGTAACTGTTCACCTCCCCCGGCTTTATGATGCAATCTCTGGCCCTCAGACTGCCACTCGAGCGGGTAACGTGCTTTGTTGTTGGGCGGAGCATTCGTAGTTAGCTTCTAACTTTAGCTAGCATGCTAAAGCTACCGGCTATTCTCAGGTAAACGGCTGCAGATTCACGTGCCTGCCTTTGTTTCTCTTGTTGTCCGGCTAGCTGACAACAACAGCCCGCGACCTGTTCTCGGCCTGACCTAATGGATCCCAGTGGAAGTGAACTGGACTCCAGCTTGCCTCAGCCAGAAAACCCGTGTCTCATCGTGGAGGACTCCCAGCCGGACAGCGTCGCTCTTGAGGACGATCCGGAGAGCAGCTACCGAGCTCTGCTGGCCCGCCGCCTGTCCAGCCTGCAGCCCGCTGCCCGGAGCCCGGTTCTGGTAGGAAGGAAGCGTTGCTGCGTTCTGTTAAGATCATTCAGGCTTTTTAGATTGTTTGCACTGTCATTTATTTATTTATTTTAGAGGGGGGGGGGCGTGAACTATGACAAAGGTCACTGGCCAGATGTGGTTGAAGTACGGGCCAAAGTGCTGCTGTTGAAAACTCCTAACTTCAGGACAGCCAATCTATTAACTCTTATTCAGACGTGAAACAGACGTGTGTGTCTGTTAAGAGAAAAACTCAACACAAAAGCAAACACAGATTTCAAGAGGAAAATGTGCGGAGCCGAGGGGCTCCTCATGCACACAGCCACTGGCCATGTTGCTGTTTTGCCCAGACTCGGGGAGAGACATGCGCGCGATGAAAATCCAACTTGTGGCGCTGCGCCACACATTGGCCTATGTGTGCGAAACCCTGCAATAGTCATATTCACATCTGGAAATTTCAGTTCTTTCCACCTGCAGCCCAGATAAGAGCCCGTAAGCCCACATAGGGAAGAAGAAATCATGCAAATTCTATACATGGATGTCTTAGCTGGCCGGCTGTTCAGAGACCATCTTGCTTTGAGGTGGTAGTCCCTTCTCCAGATGTTTTTCTCAGTGTCTTTCCCGTTAGCAAGTAAACAAAGGTAAAAACACACAGAAAAGAGATGCTGTAGTAGTCTTTTGCTGTAGATTTTGATAAATAGCAAGTACAAGTATAATCTGATTTTATTATTGTAGGTACTGCAAACAACTACACAAGTTGTGTAGTTACGACTTACATGCATTTGCGTGATCTGATGGCAAGAAAGTAGCTTAAAGATATATATATTAATGCAGAATTAGTCAGAATTGAGTCTTATTTAGGTCTGATTAAGATGCAGTCATGTCTGGGGTCCCACTAAAGGAGTACAAGAGTACAAGTTATCCTTAAAACCTGATGCTTGTCTTCTTGACAAATAAAAACCTCATGAGGTCATTCACAGTCAAAAACCTCCTGCTTGTTGCAGACTTCCTCTATGTACACAGAGCTTTTGATATAACATGTGAACTATCATTATGAAAGATTGCTTGGACTTCATTACACATACATCTGATTTTTTATATGCAAAAGTAGAACTACAGTCATGTCAGTGATGGTTGTATTCTCCTTTGTACATGTTCTACAACTTTCCAGCGAGGACAGCTGCAGAAGTGGAAAGCAACTTAATGCCATATCCTGAAGTATTTGTTGACTGTCATTGCAGTATTTAACAATAACATATGTTGCATGCTTGCATAAGATTGCGCAACCATAGTTCACATTGTCTTGATTTTTGTAGTCAGAGTCTCTCCTTTATCAGCCGTGCATACATAGTGAGAACATCTTCTGCAGAGTGTGGAATTTAACAACCTGTTCCTTAACATAAGAAGAGCTATGACCGAGCCTATGTGGTACAACAGAGAAACTGTAGTACTTTTAGCAGGTGTCACAGTAGTGTTGGCATCCACATCTCTTATTTAATATAAATAATAACTACTCAATTAGTAATATTTAGAGAAAGAAAATTACTTAATTGGTTTTAAAACTTGTCCGTGTTGTGACATTATCAAACAATAATTGAAACTCTGCGTCGATGAGCTGATCAGACAGCTGATCCATTCGCTAAGATCAAAGGCACTTCTGATCAGATGCTGTTTCCCAAAAGAAAATCGTGTGTTTGTAAACTTACAGTGACCAAGCTATTCCAGTGAATATCCAAGATGGTTTTTGGTCAGTGACTTGAGAAAACTGACAAGTTGGACATGCTCTGTCTTTTTTTTTCTCCACACCACAGTAACCTAACCACAGTGCTCTCAGTGACTCCTGAATCACCATTTCCATCCTGCTGATGACTTAGACATTTAATGTTTCATATTCAGGCGGATGCAGGCACCTCTGCCAGCTTCACTGGTCACACATTTGGAGTATCAAGACAAAGCTGTTGATGGCTGCTAATCGGCCTCAGGTCCGGCACATTTGTCCGCATGACTAATAGTGACAATGCAGCTCTTAATGGGTCAGATGTGATTAAACTACGATAATGTTGTAGTCACTGAATTAAATTCAGCTTTATGTGTATAGCTGCAATTCACAAAAAAGTCATCTTGAGGCACTTTATAGACTTAAGCCATTTCATTGTCATCCAATTAAAACAAATCCACATTAATCTGATTTATAATAAGTCAATTAATTGAAAAAGTATTACCTAGCTAAGGAAACCAACGGATTGCATCATATTGCATCCTGGCGATGTTCTGAGTGCTGTGGTGTGTGTCTGTGTGACGTAGGCCGCATGTCTTGTGGGGAAGTTTTGTGTGATTACAAGAAGTCACATTTGATGCATACGTAGTCTTTCCACAGTAGCTAAGATGAATCATGACACAGCCTCTGAGACGAGGTACCCAGAAGTGTGCTTTAATGGATTCAACTCACTGATTCATTATTAGCTGCATGGGTTGAAAGGGATTTAATCCCCAATCAGAATTTCCACTTCACTAGTGGAGGACTTTTAATTGAAGTTGATGATTTACATAATCTACCGTTTGTTTCATTTTTACTTTATTAACTTTTAATTTCCAACCAGGAACTGATATCATCACCATTAGGAAGCCGATGCTCTCCGACCAACAGCCAATTAGAGAGTAACAGCCGGACTGAACCTGGTCAGTGCTTCTCAGTCAACAGACATGCGACACGTTCCTCTCTCTGTGTTAGAAGAATAAAAAACTGATTGTGTTTTCTTCGTGTAGAGCTTGTTGCAGCAGCTGACCCCGGCTCACTGCTGCAGGAAGAGAGTCAAGTTTTAAATGTCTGCCCTCCTCCTCACAGGAAAAGGTATGTGTGGAGCACACAGATTTCCACAGTGATGATGCTTGGGGTCAGACAGTGATGTAGTGTTTTCATTTTGTCAGGTGTGCGCCGGAGGACTGCGAAATGGATTCTGGTGCTGATTCTACAACAAACTGCGTTCAGTCTGAGGGTGTGTGGTTCAGTTTCTGTCCCTTTCAGATAAATAAATATTAGCATTTCTGCAATTATGTGGAAGTAAATCCGCTTGCATGTGTCTCAGGGGGATCTTCCCAGTTTGGTTTTGTAGAGCTTTCTCAGAGCCAGGACCTGCAGGCTGAAGAAGACATCATCCCACAGAGAGATAGTGAAAGGCAGCGAAAGTTTGGTGTGTTTTTATTCCCTTGCTGGATCATGTTTTTATTGCTTAATCTCAATATGTTGGACACTAGCTTTACTATTAAGTGCTCGTGATGCTGCTGGATGAGCGCAGACTTGTAGAGAATTCATCATCACCTGGTCGGAGAATTTATCAACCCAACTTTTACCTTCTTGTCATTTCAGCAGAGCCGAACGTCACCTCCAGGACTTCGGAGAGTCAGGACCACAAATCAGTGAGGTGTGTCTCCATGCCGTGTTCCCGTGTTCAGTGATGCTTGTTTTAGTCCCGTACTGACGCAGCTTTCATCCCGCAGGTCTGAGGTGAGCTCCAGCAGCTCCTCAGAGTCTCCGGCTCAGTCAAGCCGGCAGCTAAGCGTCCAGGTTCTTCTGCACTCTCAGAACCTGCAGGCCTCTGTGGAGGAGGACCAGCAGGACTGTGAGATCCTGTCCTCACAGGAAGACCTGTTTGACGCTGATAAAACAGGTACATGAATGCAGCAAAGTTGGTGCTTTCAGGAACCGGCATTATCTGGGATTATAGCCATTTCCAAAGGTGGCTCATCCTTCTATGTTTTTAAGCATTTTCTTATTGTTTTCGATGGCGCTAAAATGTAGTTTAGTTTGGAATCTTGTATTTTTCTTTTATTTCCATGTTGCCTTTTCCTCTTTATTATTTACTTTTAACTTGTAAAGCAAAGGTAACACACATATGCAGTATAAAATGAGGGCTATCAAAGTTCTTTTGACGGCTGTAACCTTTTTTTTAAACACATGATTAATGCAGCACTCGCAGCACAATTTCAGGTAGAGATGCAGAAAGCAGGTTGTGGTTTTGAAGCAGAAACGGACCCAGAATGGATCTTTTAAACGGACAGTTCAGCTTTAAAGTTCTATAACATGGTTTTCTGAACCAGACTGAGGGATTTTATCAACTAAGCCGGAGAAGGCTACTCAAACCTGCTGCCGATCAAGAAAAAGAAAATTAAACTTTAACTCATTATAATATAGACCTATGTTGCATTAGGTCCGACTTGGAAATCACAACTTTTATAGGTCTGCCTCACTTAATAATAACTACAATGTCAAGAAATAAACAAGCCAAGATTAATTATGTGTTTAGAATCTATATGGACTTCATAACAGCTTAAATAAGTATTATTATAATGTATACATGTTATAAGTATCCTGTTTCAAATTCAGAAGACTTTATTTATCCCTGGGGGGCAATTGCAATAAGACAGCTGAGCAAAATAGAGAGTCAGGTAGATAAGATAAAAAGGTATAAAGACAATGAGTTAAAAAATAGAATAAATAAATATGCAATATACATTATATACACAGTTTTAGATTTTGAATAAAGGGTCCTTAGTCTATAAAATATAAAGTGTCGACAGTGTTATATCGTATGAGTCCGGGTGGAGAGTATATGGGTATTGTGTTTAGAAATCCCTTAAAATAAAATAAATGAATAGAAAATAGAAATAGAAAATTCTGTGATTAAAGTGTGATTGATCCTGAATTAACTCAGGACT
>JAVQJG010094313.1:0-15336 GCA_036024015.1 Craterocephalus amniculus | reverse complement strand
CCTGAGTTGATACATAGATGATGAGTAGAATGAACAAAACTGCACTCCTGTGATTTTGACCTGAATCTGCAGTCCTGGGGCTGTAAAACTACAAGACATAAACACAATCCATTTAGATTTTCGTTTGTTTAACGAACCAGTTACAAAGGTTAGTTTTTCATGAAAGTGAAAAGGATATTTTTCTGAAACATGGATATGAGGAGCTATCCAAAACATCATTAAACATGTGTTGATCTTTCTATGACCTTTACATTAAATGTGATGATGGGTATCTTATAAACATTTTTTTTAAAACTGAAGGATAACAAAAATTCCGTCTCTTCAAAATGTGCTGTCAAATCAAACTGAGTTCAGATTCCTGATGTCTGTAATGCCTGCATGCTCTTCTGCACGTTTGTTAATTCAACCTAGTGAACACCTCCTGTGAGGATTCAGCAGCTCCACAAACACAGAACAATGTACAGAGGAAGGCTGTATGCGGGGTTTTAAAATGACTACTACCCGTTATCTACTCACATCTTCAAAAATTAGAGACCAAAATTTATTTTAAATGGAAGTTACTTAATCATGAATCAACAACAAAGAAATACAATAAATTATTATGAGGCATATCCTGTTCTAGGCTTAACAAGTAATGATCAAATAAAGGAGTCAATCGTTGGTAATTAATAAAGACCACAGTGTTTTATATGTCTCATGATATCATCTGACAGGATGAAGCCACTTAGGACCTCTCATCCTGAACACAAAGAAAAGCCTGTTACTTACAAAAAATAAAACAATAAAACTTAATGAAATTAACTTCTCAAAAGCCTTAGCAGAGATATTCAACTCACTTGTAGTTTGCAGTTTCCTGGTTTCAAACACATTATGACAGAGGAATTCATAACTGACATGGTTTTAATGATGAAGTCAATAAACCAATAAAGCCAATAAACTAAAGACTACTTCATGAGACATTTCTTTGTGTGTTTCTTTGTATGAACGCTTACCGGATGTTGCAGCTTGGATCCACCGCGTTCCCCTTCATCCACTTTAAAACACACATGAAGGTTAGTCACAGTAGTATAAGAGCTTAATGTTAGCATCTATGCTACCAACAGGCTTGGTGCCAAGCAGTGTAAATATAAAGTTGTTATTACATTGTACTGAAATAATGTTAATGTCATCTGACTGGCATTCACTGAATGTGTTCAGAAGAAGAATTAGATGTTTGCTGAACACAGTTAGTTAATCCTTCATAGTGCAAAGGTCTATTTTCAGTCCCTTTCGCTAACCTCCTAAATGATACCACAATGGCTTTTCCTATGTTAGTAGAATCATGTGATTTGGTCTGGCCATTCGACCATCACAGTGCGGTCCCGCAGCATGACCTTTCTCTTGTTTACCCTTACATATTTCTAACTATGGCAAGTTTATAAAACTTTCATGCAGCATGGCTAAGAAGTAGAGCTAAATAATAATAGACATTCTGTTTGTTAGGATTTTCATAAACGGCATTCTAATTTTATTATCTTATCTGCTTTAGAAAATAATTATTATTATTAGCGATTTTCAAGAAAATAACTTATTACCATTCTTAATGAAAGAAAAAAGTAACAGTTACAATTTGTATACAATAATTGGTACAGTTATTACAAAAAAAAGTTATAATAATAAATAAAAATTTGCTACATGAGAATTTACTCAAGTAGCACATAGTTTTTTTTTAATTTAATTGAGTTAAAAACATAATAAAAAATAGATAATGCGGTCCTGGACCAGTGAAAGAACTTTGTAGATCAGCAGTAGGCCAGAATACCTGTTGACAGGTGTAGAAGTCTGATTGACAGTTACAGAAAATACATTATTGCAGTGAAAGGATTGTTTAACAAAATAATACCTCTTGTGTGAGGTATATTAAATCGTTTTTTTTTACTTGTTTTTATACGACATTTCTATTGATCCACTATTCAAAAACATCAAGAAAATTTGTGTATATTATTAGTTTTGTCAGTTACAGCTTATTTCAATAAAGAACTGTTTTTCTTCCATTTGTATTGGAAGGGTGTGAATAATTTTGCAGACAACTATGCAACCATTAAAATGAGGGTTCTACCTAAAGTTAAGTATCTGTTTTTAGTGATACCCACCAAACCATTATCCAGCTGGCTTATGTCTCTGGACTCCAACATATCCAAGTTCTTTTGGAAAAACAAGTCATCACTTGCGGTCTAAAACAGACTCTAAAAGAAGTGAACTGGACCTGCCCAAACTACTTCATAGCTAGCAGGCTGCAGTAAAGCTCCAAATGGCTCAAACCCAGTTATCTGGATGAGCCAAGATGTGGAGCAGGGATTATGTAAGGATATGGTCATCTCTGGCTTGCTATTCATCAGCTCAACCATCAATCCACTTAAGAGTTTTAAGGCATTAACTCTTTAATGGCTAGGTGGGAATTCCCGAAAATATTCCATGTAAACTTACAACCGTCTGGAACAAAAAAAATGATAAACTTGTCTCATTGGAAAATAAAAGAGTAAAATACAACAAGAGTAAAACATAACAGAAAATGGTCATTTTTTACATTTGATGTAACCACTTCCTTCACGGAATGGAATCAGCAGCACCACTTGTTCGAATATCACCAACGAAAATCTCTTACAGGTAGGAAATATGCCAGAGACCAGTTAGACATGTGGACGCCCCTCAGGATAGCAGAATTGTTGAATCTTAATGCCCCAAAGCTGTTGCCAAGTTATTATCAAAGCTCTGTCTCTGATGTACATGTGATGTTGCAGAGGGATGCCAATGCAGATAGTCCCACAACGCCATGAACTTTGGGGAAGTCCAGGTGGAAAAAGTACACAAACAAAACCTTTATTCAATAACAAATACAAATAATACAGCTGCACTGCAACTCAGTTTTTTTTATCATTCTATAAAAAACACATGTCGGACTATTCAAAGGTTTTGACACACTTTTCCATTTAATTCAGTAGTTAAATATGTAGAAACTTATGACAGGTAGTGCATCTGTGATTAGTAGCCTTTACAGTCCATGTAAGACGTTTTTGTTTGTTTTAAATAACACTGGAACATAAAGTTCATCCATGGATCCTAAGATGGGTGGATGGAGTATTCGACTTTCACTCTCATATCCATCACCTTTCTGCCTTTTTCTTATACTCTCCTTTCCGAAGCTTATCTTGAACAGCCTTTTCATCGTCATCTGGAAAAAAGATAACGAAAGATCAACCTAAATTCCTAAAATGCTACTGGCCTCTGTCAGGACTTTCTTATACTGGATTCTCATTGTCAGTCCCACCTCGATTAGGTCAGTGAATGTGAACAACAAATCTATCACTCACAGCATAAAGTTATGGCTCGCTAATAAAATTGTAAATGTACATTTGACAGCAGAGACTGTTTTACTGCCTGACTGCAGCCAATAACAGTCCCTCTGTACGGCATTGGTGCTCTCCCAGCTGAAAGTAATCAGTCAAAGTTGTGGCTAGAAAATACTAGATTCCACTGATCATCACTTTGGAGCTTTAACCCAAGAGAGGCTGTGTCAATGTCAGCTGCATGTTGGCTTTTAAAAATATTGCTCTGAAGCAGTAGTTCAACATGTTGTAATCCCTGGATTCAGCTGGTGTCCAAGAAACTTTCCCTCAGAATAAAATCATACAGATACGAGACACAATGCTAACTTCTGTGTTTCAGGGGTGCTAGGAGCTCTGTAGTGAGACAAAAGAAACGTTGCCTTCCTCTCACACCCTAGTTTTCCACTATAATATTGTTGTTTTGGTTTTATTTCTGTTACAAAGTTTAGTCAGGTTAAGGTTCTCTCCTGTTGGGAAACCAGCTGTGCCATGTGATGGAAGTCTTATGTGGAGGGCATAAAACCAGTTTAAATAAAGTGTGAAAACACAATGATAAGGCAACAGGAGAAATAAATTGATGGAATCTGATAGGAATCAGAGGTTGACGACAGCCTCAAAGTTGTAAAAATGAACCTATTTCTCTCAAATAAATAAACTACAAACCTAAGTTATAGTGTTTTCTGGCTTGTCAAGCGTGACTGACAAAATGTGGCCCCTTCACCTTCCCACAAAATTATAGTTGCCTTATTAGTCAAGGATGCATCATCATAGGCTATAGCAGACAGCTCTGCTATAAGTGGGTCTTTAAAAGACTTAGGCCTTTGTCCTGAGATATTTTAAGGATGCCTCTGATCCTTAACAGTACTCACAGCTTCTTTGCAGGCGATATAGGTGTAAATGGGAAACAGATGTGTTTTTGGTTTTTGTTTGTTTTCACAGTATTTTATAGTCACCTTTAGGTTGTTGGCATTGTAATACATTTAATCAATAACAAGCAAAGTATGAAGACTTTTTTAGAAAACATTTTAGATAGTTTTCTAAGTCTGACAGTATCAGTACAGACTGTATGACACAGGCACTTTGCAAACGAATACACAAACATTATCACTCAATCTGAGAATGTGCAATGGATCAATTCATGTTTCTTTCCCTTGTTTAGGACTTTGTGTTCCTTCACTGTGTCTGCTCCTCTTTGCTGCTAAGTGAGATGGTTTGTCTCAGTGAACAGATGACAAGACCAAAACAAAAGACCAATCTGACTCACAGACCTGTGCGGTCCTGCCATGAACTATCGAAGTACACCTGGACAAGATGTTTCATGTTAAAAAAAAAATCATTTTGCACAAAGAATATCATCAATTAAACAGAACATGTTTGAGTTTGACCCTATAGCTTATAGTAAATATAGATCCACAAGAATCCACAATGCCGCACAAAAGCTTCCTGAGAAGCCAGCTGTCTTTGAAAGGGATATAGCTATATGACTTTGTTTGGACAGAGAGAAAAAAAGATCAGACTGTGTAAGAATTTGTACAGATTTTGCACCTGGAACGACAGAAAAGCAGGTTTTCTGGTGCAGGAGGTGTAGGCAGACACAAAGTGGTACTAATATTTATGACTACTGGACTCTTTATTCACTGGATGTCTTCAATCATCAAGTCAATGCTGAGTCTGCTAAAATAATGTTGGCTGTGAAGGCAGAATTGGATCTGCAAAAAACTGAGATGGTTGGCTTATTTGGTGAATTTTCCGATGACAGAGATGTTTCAGAGAGCAGCATGTTTCTCTTTGTCTTGAAAAAAAAACTGCAAGTTTCGAAATAAACATACTGTAATGTTTCAAAGCTATCTCAGCATCTGATAAAGTCTGATTTTCCACAGATTAAATACTTAAAAGAAACCCTGACTTTTGCAACAGTTGTGGCTGCTGCCATTACTACAACACACAAAGAGAGCTTTTGAGCCACTTGACCCTGAATAAATATTTAGTTGAGCCTAACATTTCCTCTGAAAACTGTAACAACCCTCGCTTATCTTTGGCTGTTTGAGTCTCCCACTTTCCTCTCCCTGTGTGTTGCATTGGGTTAGTCTGTATGTGTATGTTCAGCTGCCAACCAAAAACCACCTCCATAAAAACACTGTTGCCTCAGATTTTTCACTGACCAAGTCTATTTGACACTTCCTAAACATTTTCTGCTCTTTACCAAAGATGCACCTAACTCAACCACCATTGCCTCTGCTTTAGAGAATCTGTATTTTAGCAAACAAGCTTAAATCAAACTTATCTGATTCATGCTGCTGTTACCAATACATCACATTAAGACCTACACTGCAACTGTGAGCCTGCAATTTTTTTTACCTCAAATTTTGACAGAAGTGATCATATTTAGTATTTTAGACACAATGAAGCATATTTGTTCAGGATTTCTGAAGAGAAGAATTCACTAATTTAGATCTGAATATGTGATGTAGTTTGACGGCTTATTTTAGAAGGAGAGAATGTGTGAATGTGAGCAGGTAAACAAGCACTTTTACCTATTTACATTGAAAGAAGCTGGAGTTTTCCAGCAAAAGAAACAGAATCAAATAGTAACATAACAAATTACCTAAAAGTGTAAACAACTTCCCCCAGAGGGGCCAAAACAGTAATATATGCATATGTCATGAGACCAACAATGCTTCTCTCCAACTCAAACACAGACCTAAAGGCTCCTGCATCTGATCAGAATAATGTGCTTGGTTCAGTTTCCCTTAAAATAAATAGAAGTCCACTTTTGATGCACAGAGCTGCAAATCTGCAAGTTTTTTCTTGGCTCATGGAATCTAAAACCTGCGGAAACCTTTACAGGCGTGTCCTAAAACAACCAGAACTTTCCAGCTTCTTCTGTTTAAGCCTATTTTTTCCCTTTTCATTTGCAGTATTTTACAAGCCGTAAGGCAAAAACATAACTTTTATGAGCTGTCACTGTTGCTTCATAGGAAGTTTAAAACAACATCATATGAAATAAACAAATTATTAAACTAGAAGCAATCAGAGAGCGCAGACCTCTGCAAAGCCATTGCATTTTTTATTTTTTGGCCAATGACTGTGGGCATAATTTTTTAGTTCGAAGCTCTAATGGCAAAATGATTCTTATCTTACAAAAGTAAAGAATACTTTAAAAAAAATTTCTGGATTCAGACGGTAACTCACATCACCCAACAAATCTAATTAGTTGTTCCTGAAAATTTACTTGAAATTTGGTTCATTTTCCCTTAAAATAACTTTTGAGACATTTTGCTAACAGACAGACAAACAATCAATCAATCAAAACTTTATTTATAAAGCGCCTTTCGTACAAGATTTGTGGCTCAAAACAAGCGTATACTGGAGAAACCATAACCTCTGCGCCTTGGTGGAGGTTGTAAAATATCTGTTTAATTCTGTTCATTTTTCCAGCCGTTTAAAATCACACTTATTGCATTTAATTTTGGGAACACGGATGATGCCAAATACTATAACTATTTCAAACTGACATAATCACATAAAAATAAAAATGTAATCAACAGTCCCCATGCGAAACTCTCTAAATGACTAGATCCATTGCTTATGAAAACACTATGATTATTGCTGATTATTAAGTAATAGTGTTGAGGTCATTCCAAATTTAAACTTAATTATTTGATCATTTCTCCTGAGTGTGTAAGTAATAACATCTGTGTGCTCATCACACAAAGAACTGTGAAACCAGCAGCGGGGCCTGAGCAATTTTTACAGCAACAAATCCACCTTAGTTTCAATATTCTAACTACCTAATGATCGCTGGTGATATCAGTGAAACCAACTTCTTGCAAACTATCTTAATCTCAACACAATTATAGCAAAATTAACTGTCCAAAAACCTACTAAAAGATATGCATATGGAAGTTTTGAAAATATTATTATAAAAAGGATAAGAAGACAATACACATCCTCCTAATGTGATACTGTGTGAGAAAAAGATGGCCTGTGGGAGCATGATAACGGCAGCCAAGCAGAGAAGAATCATGACAGATTTATGGTATAAGCAGAGAAAACGATATAGGTCACCAATGCTGGCACGAGACATGGTACACACCCGTCGGAAACGTGACCAGACTCTTCAATAATTCACCGGTCTTATAAAGTGATAGCACTGAAACTTCACCAACAGAAAACACTTTTGTTGTGGAACATGAGGATTTAAGGCAGCCTTTGAAAGTTTGTGGACCATCAAGAATTTTTCTATTTATATTCGCGTGTAACCATGTTATTGTTTGATTTTCAGAAAGCTTGTAGAGGTAGATAAAAAGCTAAATTAGACTATATTTATGAGCATCAACAGTAACCTTCAGAGTTAGCATCTTGAAGGTGTAACCACAGTCTGTTGGATGACCACTGCTGGACATGCAAAAATAAAACATGCTTTTATTTGATTGTCATATCATTTCCTGAAATAACCAAAGATTTCCCCAAGAGCAAAACATGTAATGAATATGTATTAAGCACAATAAACGTAAATAAGTAAAACATGGTTATCTGAGAATCATGATTTGGGCCTGTTTTACTGTATCTGGCCAGTGACAGTTTCCATAATAGATGCAACAAGAGTTGTAAAATGATCCCCACAAATTCTTAATGAAAATAAAATAAATGTCATTAGAAAGTGGGTCATGCATCATGACAGCAGTTTTTATTATATGACCTTTAGTGCTACCATCGAGTGTTTAAAGGAGAATAAATTCTGAGCCAAAGTTAACACTTATACACAATCAAATTTGTTGCGGGAGGATCTGAAGTGAGGAGTTAATGTGCCGAAATTTTGCAGATTCCCAGGTCTGATGATGTTCTGCCGAGAAACAAGGCAAAATCAGTCTGCCCTGATGTTAAAAAGACTGATAAACAGTTATCAGAAATGGTGAACTGTACTTACAGTATTACTGCCCACGTTGGTCATAGCAGACACTAAAAGCAAAAGCATTCATTGTGAGTATCATGTTTTGTTACTGCATATTTTGCTTCACGCAAAATAATGACTAAACAATACACAGCATCTGAGTGATTTTTTTTTTAAAAGATGGCATTCTTATAAAATTTTGTTAAATCATGCAATTACAGTTGTTTGTTGACCCATAAAAAGATCAAAACACATTAATTGAGCAATAAAATTGATTAAAGAACTGTTGTTTTAAGAATTGAGGCAGTGTTTTACAGGAGCAAATTGGGACCTTGGTAGTGACATACAGTATCTTTCAGAATTGAGAAAAATATTTTTTAATCTTCAATGTATTAGTATTTAAGTTTTTTCATCTGACGTGTGTGAATGGGGTCACGCTCTGATCTGAAGTCTTGTTCTACATGCTTGTGTGGCTGAAGGGCACATGGCAGCTTTGCATAGTGTTCATTAGTAATAAATGAAGCCAGTTCATTATTTACCAGTTTGTGTTAAACTATGTCAACAGTAACATTAGAAGGATAGGCTGGGCTCCATCGCTAAAAGACCTGTTAAATGTGTGTGACCCACAGAGGCCACTCACACGGGTAAGCAGACTCACTTGCAGAGGAAAAACAAGACACCTGAGTTCTCTTGGTATTGCGATGGGTCATAGATAGCTTCTCATCTGTCATGGCAGTGCGTGATTAACTCCGTCATCAGGCTACTTCTACATTCAGCCCTGATCTCTGTGCGGCATCATGGAAAACAAAGGAAAATGACAGATACTGTATGAGACGCAGCTACAGGATATCTTTTTGTCTCCGCGAGACAGATCTGTCAGTTGCCTCTCTCCACTCATGCAAACAACTCACTGAAATGATATACAAAGGTCAGAGAAACAGGATGCAAAGCACAATGCAGGCTCTCATTTCATTCTACCAAGAGGGATTTTTTTCTTTTTGTTTTGGTTCCTTAACATCTAATTAAACATCTCAGTTGCTGCAGTAACTCCCATCCATTTTAGAATAAATAAGAACAATCAGAAGACAACCCTCAGTTGCATTAAACATCCTTAGGTATGATATATTACCTTTACAAGTTTTATTAAAAAAAAAACTAACATTGCACTGGGAACACTGCTAGAAGCTACTACCACATCCTGCGGTCTTGCACACATGTCCAGAGATTCTGGCTTATGTGTGAACAGATGGCTCGAACCTAAAAGGAATTTCACTCCCTCTGGTCCTCTTTGATTGGCTCCTTCACTGGAGGTGGGCTGCCTGGAGGTGGTGGGGCGTTGCTACTGGTAGGCCTGGGTCAGCAGGCATCTGTTTTGTGTTGGGTAACCTGGCTCATCTGCGTGGGCCCATAGTACTATATTCTGCCTCTGCTCTTTAAAGGAATACTCCGCCCTCAGAATGATGTGCCTTAATTTTTTTACTCACCTTCATTCTGATTGACACGTTCGAACACTTTTTTTGATATTCATCATGTAGCCGGAGATATCGGGAGGTTTACGATTTGTTGAATAGAGCCCAGTGAAAAAAGTCCACAAAAACTTGTCAATATTCCTCCATAATGCTCCTCCAACGCAGTCCACGGGTCCTGTGTGGGTAGCGTCCATAATTTACTCCCAACGGCATCGTTTAGAATATTTCTAGAGCCCAAACCTTAGCCTGTTTACTTCCTGGATGCGCGTGCCTGCGCGATGCACGCTGGATGCATTGGCGGCCGCGGCACGCACTCCGCGTGCATTGTGCAGGTACCCGCATCCAGGAAGTAAACAGGCTAACGGTTTGGGCTCTAACAATATACTAAATGATGCCGTTGCGAGTAAATTATGGACGCTACCCACACAGAACCTGCGGAATCAGCATGAGGGTGAGTAAACAAATGAAGGCACATCATTCTGAGGGCGGAGTATTCCTTTAAGGCGGAGTGGATTGCATCCAACTTTAAAAGACCTCTTAGTGTTAACATGTTGCCATTGTTATAATTAGCTTAACGTATTGGTTACTGACATGTGAAAATGTCTAATAACTTCAAAAATCTTGTTTGTTGGCTTTGTTTTTTACCTTCAGTGGTCGCCATTGGGAAAAAGCATTAGGGAAGACGGCATCTGTTCTTTTACATAAAAAAACAAAAAGGAAGGTGGATGACAGCTTGTAAAGATCTATATTAGCACTACCGACATGCACCTACTCCCGATAAGGAGGCTAGGGATATTTTGCCAGCAACAATTTAACATTATTATTGGGTCATAAATGAGTCATACTGTACACCTAAACAACAGGAGTGTGTGTAGTTTATTGCACCACATTATGCCCACTTTTAATTACTCTCTTAATGAACTAACAAACAAGGCTAAGCTAACCTAGCCTAAACATCAGAACAATCGATAGTCACGTCTGGATAACAAAAAGCAGCATTTCTGCTGATCAGTCATGTTTGCCTAAACTGGAAGTCACTGGATTTACCCGAAGTAACAAACTATACGAACTTTGTGAAAGGAGAATATCAGACCACTGAATGTACCGCTATATGGAGCAAAGAGACTGCTTCAACCAGATTATGTCACTTCCCAGAATGCATTGCAATGTGTATTTCAATTGCAGCATCCAAGTAAAATTAATATTTAAAAATATCTATAAAAACTAAACAATTGAGAGTTTCGTAAGGACCCCGTTTCCCAGCTTAAGCAAATGTTTATTTGGTAAGCTATATTCTTCCTAGCCATAGTGCCTGTGAAAGATGCATTGCTTCCACTTACAGGACTGTGGTGTGACTCAGTAGTTTAGCTGGAGAAAAAGCCGGTGTTGACAGCATGACGCAAGCGGTGGTCGGCCATACTGGAGTCCCGCCCATTCTGTGATTTTCCAGAACAAGCAGAAAGGCGGTCCGCCCCTGCCTGATCCATTACTACTGAGCTGGTGAAGCTGATGAGCATTATTACAACACAGACAAAACTCATACACTCACCTCTGACTGACCCTGAGCAAGGAGCTGAATTTGAATATCACACAAAGACATACTTTAACACACACACAACACAGTCTTAAAATGCAAATTAAAATCCATGTGAACACAATGCATATACTCTGAAATAAGTACAAGGGAAATATCACTAAAGGTTCACAAACATTCCCAGTACTGGTGGGTGTGCAGTTTAATTAGTTTAAAAACACAGACACATTCAGTCTGAACTGTGCATTTGTGTCTGTTTGGGTGTGCATGCTTGTGCATCTCAACTGACACACAAAGCCTGCCAGCATCTAAGCAACTGCTCATGTCCAACAGTGGAAACTATTTGTGAATGAAATGCCAGTCCTGATACACACATAAATAAATGAATGCACACTTACACAAGTGCACCGACAGAGAAATGTGTGCAAAAGCACAAGAATATACTAACAAGAACCTGCATTCAGACACATACAAAGCTGTTTAAAAACGCACAGACATGTTTGTGTAGGGGCCGTGTCTTGGCCACCTATACACATGGCATCTAAATGACCATGAAGAAAGACACAACGTTTTAAGTTTGTGCACATTAGCTCAGAAACACACTTGTCTTGAGCCCTCTAAGTAGGAAACAGGGCATTTTTACCCCTATAAAAGATGCTTTGTGTCCTGGCTATCTGCTAAAACACACACATAAACACACCTAATGACCGCTTTGTGCCCACATTTTAAGACAAGCGTGCACTCACACATCAACATGGAAACCGGCTCTTTGTACCCTCATTATGTAGCTGCTGGGCTGAGGCTACTTAGGATGGCAAACACAGGCCAGGCAGATGTCCGCTGGCTTAACACACACACAGACACATGCACACAGATTAAAGTACACATTTAAAAAATCTTTCTCATACACTCACATATAAAATTACATTTGTGAAACCACTCAAATGTTTTATGTTGTCACAGCTTGAATACTGTAAAAAAAGAGATAAATGAAGATGTTTCTCTCTTCTTTTTGTGTTTGTCTTCATTAGATGCTTCTTATTTCTAATATGTATCTGCAAAGCTGCAATCTTTTTACTGTTTTATGTAAAACACTTTGTATTTTCTTATACATGAAGTGCATTTTACAAATAAACTTGCCTTGATAAATTAGAAAAGATCTGATACATTGTACAGGGTTCAACAGTGAAGCTGAACAAATGTGGAACTTTTTTTAGAAGTATTGAAAAACTACATTTAGCAAATATTTAACTAAAGGTTTAGTGGGATATTCCAAGTGTGTGTGTATATGTGCATGTCCAACCCCCCTTTTTAATTAAATAAAAATTTCCAAGCAATTTTCAGTTCTCTCTTCACTTTTTTCTTATACTTCTGTTATTGAACCATATCCACTAGAAAAAAACTATTGGGCATGTAAATTGTATGTTTAACTAATTTGGAAATCTAAAGTTTATTATAGGAAGTATACTAATACATTTCCAAGGAATTACTGATTCCTCAAGGAAAAAAGTAGAAACAACTAACTATTTCAGCCAAAGTGTGATGTGTGAAAAAGATACACACTGGAACTCCAGACTCAAATCTCCAAGATCAAAATTATGATTTTACCAAAAATCTACTTTTCCACGACATCCATCAAATCATCCCCCAACATATTGCTAAACGCAATAAACTTTACATTTTCATTAATCTGGAAGAACAAACCACCATGTTTTAGCTTAAAAACTCAACAAAAAACTAAAAATACTAGAAGACTGGATCTACCTTGCTTCTATTACTATTTCATAGTCAATACTATATGTCTTAAAATGGTACAAATGATGGGGTGACTGGTGCTCTGGTCCTCTTACTTACAGCAAACATGCCTGTAGTGTTGCTCTCCTGGATGTCAGACAGCCACCATGCATCCCTGAAAACACTCGTGACACATTTTACAATGTGTCTCATTTTCATCTCCTCTGACACTGTCCAGGATGGGAGAATTTACTCCTTAGAGGATGTGGTGGAGCATCATGTGCAGAGGATATTTTTAAAAGGCACAGCTGCTGTGTGCGCAGTGCTAGTGTGTGGCATCCTGTTGTGACTTTACCTCAGCCCCAAGCGGCAATCTCCCACTAGAAAAAGTGATGCCTATGCGGAAGTGCAAAAAATTGCAGTTCCCTCCTCATCCGCTAGGTGCTGGCTGCAAAACAGAGCAATTCCCCATTGGTGCCCATGTTAAAAAGTCCACCTTCACAGCAGAATTAAACATGTTTACAGCCTGGTTCAAAAAAACATTTTAGGATTAAAATGTCAGGTTTACCCAACAACTGTGAGAGGAGTGAAAAAAATTCTAACTCCTCTGTTTATGTGTTATTTATTCCTAAAATTCTTCACTAATTAGAGGTGTGTCCTTTTGATTGATAAGTGCCAGATATCCAATAAGACAGGCCTTGCATAGCACAACCACGGTTTTTAGTAGTGATGGGCAGATGAAGCTTCTTGAAGCACTGAAGCCTTTCTTCGAATTGGTTCACTCCAGCGTAATGCTTCTTGAAGCTTCATTTGCTCTAGTAGGACATCTAGTGGATGCACAAATATCAGTTGGCAATTTGAAGTGTGTGACATAAAGCCTGTGAATACAACTGTCAGCAAAATATAAATGTAGTTATGGCAGTACACACACACACACATATATATATATATATATATATATGCAGTACATTATAATTTTGAAATGTTGAAACTTGAAATGATCATTTACAGTGAGGTAAGGGTGGTTGGGGTAGTGACAATTATTGTGCTTTTGCAACTGTGAGGAATGGGCGATTACTTAAGGAATCACATCATTGGCACTCCTGTGGCAGTTCTATGGCGATTTCTTTTGACAGTATTTCACATGCCTTTGAAAGCACCTGCTCACTGGGCAAAGACAAGGCAGGAGTACACGAGAATGCCACTGCTAATTTGTATAAGTGGGGATAGATATCTCTGTCTCTCCCAGCGGGTCCTCCAGCCTTCTCCAACTGGCGGCAGCCGGCAACTCGCGACAAATTCCAACCACTTGCTGAACCAGTCACGTTGTACAGCTGGGCAGCGAGGCTTCAGACGTAATCATTTTCAGTCCCGCCCCTAACTGAAGCGAGCCTCGGTACACGCATCGCGGAAACTCTGCCTTCATTACTCGGCGCGCGCCTCGAAGCCTCGGTACAGAACGTCACATCACTAGTTTTTAGCCGCTAAACGTGCTTTGTGTCTTTAACCCGCCTACCTCTGTTGACTGGTTAGCTCCTGTTAGCTCCGGGTTAGCTTTATTAGCACGTAGCTTGTTTGATGGGTGCCAATCATCCCTCCCCACGCTCACAGCCCCTCTCTCTGCGCTTCCTCATCGGCCATTTTTGGCCTTTCAGGCAGTCACGATACTCCTGACGGTGCTAAGATGGCGAAGGAAGGAACCGCCCAATGTACAACCCTTAAGTGTCATAATGGGAGGTAGTTTCCTGACCCACATGCAGAATCACACATGATCTAGGTGAGAAAAAAACGGTTTTATTTACACAAGGAGAAAATAGTTCATCTAGTGGTGGTCCATAGTTGTCCAGTTTGGGTTGCGTCTGAGAGGAGAGGTGGGTTAGCAGGAATCAAGAACCAATGTGGGAAGCTGCCAAAGTGGGCTTACTGAAATCCGGGAAGGGGTCCAGTCTTGGAGGTAGGTGATACTAGTAGTTGTTCCGAGTGTTTGTACAGGCTGGTCAGTAGTCAATAGTAGAGCGGGCAGGCAGGTGAGAAGCTGGGGATGGCTTTGCATGAGCAAGGCAAGGAATCCACAGAAAAATGGTCGACATTGGGAAAGACCTGAGACGAAGAAGACCAAACAACTGAGCACAAAAACTCCAACAACCCAGGAAATTTAGCATGAGCTACTTGATCCAAGAAAACTCTGTTTGCTGGTTAGATAGTACCATCAAGGTTAACCATCCCACGAAGAGTGAGGTCTCTGCAGCTCCTTATATCCAGCCAGCTTGATGAATGATTGCTTCCAGCTGAGTAGTGGCAGCTTGCAGCAAAGATCCTCTCTGAAAAAGATGTTTCACT
>JAVQJG010094308.1:0-11378 GCA_036024015.1 Craterocephalus amniculus | reverse complement strand
AGGAAGTTTCTCAGTAAGAAGAATCTTAGTTTCTTGCAAGGGAATTAAGTATAAACTAAAATATGGGTATAAACAAAACAAGAAACAATAACTGATAGCAAATCCATTCACAACTTTTTTTGTTTTTTTTAATTTCACCTCTCCGCATTGAATCACCAGGGGCTAAACCTTTTGTGACATTATTTTCAACAATTTTACATTTTTTTTAATGAAAGTACAGTTAGTGAAAACAATATTTTAATAACCTGCTTATTCCACTATTTTCTTAACAAAAAAGTGCAAAAATAAAATCTTCTGTGCTTCAATCCAAAGTATTATTTCTCAATATCGATAGAATCGATATCAACCTTTTATAGCGATAATATATGGGTAAATATCGATTTTACTACGATCTTGCCAAACATATATCGATCTGTTGAATCACAGGAATATAAAATAGATATATTGATATATGGATTAATCGTTACACCCCTAATTATTACCCATTAAACCTGCATATACAACACATAACTCGCACACATACGGGATCGCGTAGCAGCAGAGGCAAGAATGAAAACATGGTGTCGCCACCGTTACCCGCATCGGGAAGCCAGAACACCGGAAAGAGACATTAAGATAAACCAGCCATTCAAGAGAGTTAGAACAGCAACAGTTTAAAAAATAAATGGATACATAAACAAGTACACAGAAAATAAAAGAAGGTAAGAATTTTTTTTTTTAAAAAGAAGAGTGTAAAAACATCGAAATTAAGATATATAATAATTCTTATCTTTTAAAAAAAAATTTAATCAGAAGCTTTGCTAAAAAGAAAAGTTTTAAGCTGTTTCTTAAAAACTTCAAAACTTCCAGCTGCTCAGGTCATTTGGACAGATGTTCCACACATAGATGGCAGGCAGCGCTCTCTCTCTTCATTGGTTTAATGGGACATGTAGCCTTTAAATAAGCAGAACTTGCTCAGTTTTATACCGATTTTCAAAAAGCTTGATGTGTTATAAACATCAGACATGTGGCTATGACCCTGCATACTTAGGAATAATTATAACCATGAACTTTTGTATGAAAATGTATGTTTCGTATGTTTAAAATAAAACTGAATTTAACAAAGTAAGGTACCGCAGACACAATGAAGAAAAATGCATGAAAACGCTCCTGAATGAGTTTGAAGTTACATTTTATGGCCACCAGATGGCGCTGTGGTAATGTGTTCTGGATGTTTAAAAAGATCAAGTCTTCTCACACAATAATTCATTCTGAACTATTTGTTCTCCTAGATCTTCCATTTGGCCTTTACTGCTGATAATAATGTGAATTTAAAATCACTTTTCTCAGATTCAAGCTTGCCTGTAGTAAGATGGTCGGTGACGCCGCTCAAACTTTTATTACGTATAACTATGGGTCCACAGAGGAAGACCATAAACCCTAAAAGACGCTTCTCCAGGATAAACGAGAGACTGCGAGGCTCATAAGCTGAAAGTAAATCCAATAAAAACTTTGGGCTGAGACCTTTGAGAGCTTTAAAAACCACTAGAATTATTTAAAATCTACTTGGAAGCACACAGGGAGCCAAAGCAGAGATTTTAAAGCAGGTGTAATATGAGCTCACGAGCGTTTCGACCAATCAACGAGTTCCAGTGTTAAGCCCCGCCCCCTTTGGGTCAGATCGGTAAGATATGGACCCCAATGAAAAGATCCCAGAAAAGTAGGACAGTTCATTTTGAATATTCTGGTGCCCATCCCGGTTTTTGTCTTGGTTTAGCCCGACCAGACCAGACCCGTTGGTGGAAATGAGTTTTTTGTTTGAGACCTGGATCTGAGGCGGACTCTGTGTCCCGTAGACCCCGGTACCGTGGCCCCTGATGCTGCACTCCTTCTGCTCGGAGATGCCGGATCCGGAAGAGCCGGAGCTGCTCCTGATCGGAGGAGGAGGGAACTGTTTCTCCTTCGGGACTCATGTGAACCCTCAGCCCGTCTCTCTGGACCTCAGAGCGGTCCTTAGGTGAGGCGCAAGGATCGTGTAAGATAAATAACTAAATAAATAAAGACATTTTTTAATTAAATTTAGTGTAAAAAGTTTGTGAAACTGTTGGTTTGTTTGAGCTTCATCACATCTGGTTCAGCCTTCATCATCATCATCATCATCATCCTCATAATTACATGAAAATACTATTAAAAAAAGTAAAATTTCAAGCATTTTACTCCGTCTTTAAAGACCAGTTTTTTTATTACTCAGCTTATCGGTTAATATTTTATATATATTTATATATTTGTAGATTTAAAACCAATGCTTAAAATTTGTCAGAAAATAACGTAACACAGGCTGTAAAAGCAACTCACTGCGTTAAACTTATACCATCATATGCAACTTTCTCACAGATGACATGTTTTTACATTTGATAAAAGGTTTTCTGATTATTTATTATTAATAAATAATTATGGATGAAGAAAATATCAACACTGAAGGCTTCATAAATAATCCTTTGCCATGTTTTGCTACCTTCACTTATGTTGTTTAACCAAGACATGCGCCCATGGTCTATGGTCTACATAATTTAATCTAATAATGCTAAAGGATTTATATAAAGATTTAGATAAAGAGTGAGACTTTCGAAAAGAATGTTAACTTAGTGCATTTATGGATTTCCTCTCAAAAGTTTTTCTACTGGTGAAGTAGCACAAACTACAAAACAATGTATTCAATTAATTAATCATTCATTTATATAGTCCATTTACAGATTGACTCTTCAAGGTTACATCATTTACCTGATTTATACTGCTTTGTTGCATGTTTTTGATTCCCATGTTGTGAAGTTGTTTGAATACTGAAGGACAAAATATTGTGAAACAGTAAAATGTTCAGCCTGTAATTCGTATTTTTGTTGTTATAAGTGTTAAGAAACCAAAATCAAAGTTATTTTATTAATTTTATTTTTGATCAATCGCCATAACCAAAATAAAATAACCAAGGTTATTTTATTTTATTTTAAATTATGGTGGATAGGATGTGTAAGCAGCCAACTACATCCTTGCAAACGGATGAATGTGCGAGTGCGGATGTGACAATCACCAGATTTCTCTGGCAGATTTTTAACTAAATTTGATTTACAAACATTAATTTACAACCTCTAAATCTTTATAGCGACATGTATAGCAACATTTTTCTACACACTATTTCCACACTCTCTTTCTATCCTCACTAAATGCTCTCTCTTTCTGTCCTCCGTCTACTGTCACCCTTTGTCATCTGCTGGAGGTTTTGCCTTCCTGTTAAAAGGGAGTTTTTCTCCCCACCATCGCCTGAAGCAGCTCAGAAGGGGATTGATTGTAAACTCTTTTCGATGCAGTCTGTTTGTTTCCTATTCCTGTGCTATTTGTTATAAATTGGCTAGTATATATGAATATATGAATGCATGACAATAAGATTGGCTTAAACTGATTGTCAGTGAAGCGCCTTGATATGATGTTGTTATGAATTGGCGCTATACAAATAAAGTTGAATTGAATTGAATAGGGCTGGGACGATGTGCGCTCCTCCTGGTTCAATTCTTTTACATGTTTATGGAGTAAAAACTAAAGCTTTAAGAGAAATTGAACTTTTAAAAAAAAAATATATATATAGGCTATATTTTTTTTGACTAAAAAAATCAATAAAAGAAATTGTGAAATAAATAAATCCAGATATTTTGATTTATTTAAATGTTTCTCTTACCCCTAATATAATGAACCCGTAGAAGTCTTCTGAACAAAACTGTTTCTGGAAGCTGCTATGTATGTAAACATGCCGTAATGTGTTGCAGAAAAAGATGCATTTCTACCAATTAAATAACACCAGTGAGACGAAACGTGACTCAGATTGCTGCAGGGAAATGAAACTTTCACAGCCCTCCCAGCTGATGGGAGAAGATTCAGAAGAACAGAAAGGTCTTGGATCTGCTTGCTGGACAGGTTTTATTCTTGAGACCTCTGTTATAATTTAACACAATCACTGAGAGTCTTTGCCAAATATCAGCGCTGACGGAGCTCGTCCCACATCTGGATAGAGCTGTGATCATTCAGTGAAGCGCCGGAAGGACTGGACCGCAGGGCTGACGCCAGGCTTGCGGTACTCGCCCTTCTCCAGGAAGTACTGGCGTCCTCGGTAGTTGGGGTGCTCGTAGAAAACCCACCAGCCGTCGTAGACCTTGCAGGAGTTGACCTCCTTCCAGCGGAACTTCTCCAGAAGCGAGGGGCAGTCCTCGGTGGCCTCCACGGCCTGGCCCCCGAAGTCGGCCTTCTCATAAAGCTGCATCTTGTACGGGGTCCCGCGGGTCTGGATGGCGAGGGAGGGGAAGGGAGGAGGGGTTGGTTAGTGCAGAGGGTTGGGGAAGAAAGGGGATGGGATGTGGGGTAGGAAGAAAGATAAAGGTGGGATATATAGGGAGATGAGATCTTTGGGAGGAAGCAGTTTGTCATGGGGACGTCTTTCACCCTAACAGATTCAGCTCTGCCATTAATTGTTCCAGAAATTATTGCGATAAATATTATGGCTGGGACGATACGTTTTCCTCCTGATTCAATTCCTTTATGATTTTTATCCTGCTGATTCTCATGATTCTTTGATATTGCAGATTTTTTGTGGATAAAAATTAAAAATTCACCAAAAATCTTTTTGCTATTTTTCTTTTTTTTAATTTCAATTAAGAAAAAACAACACAGTAGCCAGACCAACATTCTGCTACAATAATGCCCAACAAGACAAGTAAAAAAGATTTAAAAATAAAAAATAAAATTTAATAAAAAGATAATTTTAAAACATTTTGCATTTATTTGAAAAAAAGATTTTTTAAACAAATAAAAATTAAAATGTGAAATAAGAAAATCCCAATGTTCAATTTTTTGATAAAATCGTCCCACCCTAATAAATAATATTTCACTAAGTGATGATGAATTTTGAGACCTTTCTCCGCTAATATAAATATTGCAGTAAAGATCAGTAAACTTTCAATAAAAACATTTTCACCAGAAGAAATTTTATATGATTACAACAAAAGCAAGAAATAGAAGCGACTCAGTCTAATTTATAATGACTAAAAACGAAAAACGATTATAATAATAATAGATCGTAATAGTTAAAGAAGTCATTGTAAACAAAATGGTGCTTATAAGTTGGTTTAAGTAAAGGGCCACATTTAGCACAGTTTAATCTCCAGCAGTAAAATAGCAGCATTTTAATCTAACAATAATAAAAAGAATTTGCATTTTAGTGCAACAACTACATATATATTATCAATGTGTTTATATTTAATAACCTAAAGTGTTTGAAAAAATCATAAACAACCTGTTTTTTCTCGAGAAAATAATTGAAAAAATTTCAACAGTATTTAGCCTCAGTTACACATTCACAATTTAATTTATTTAGATATTTCTTTTTTTTTCTAATAATTAAATTTTATTTCTAATTATTTTTTTTCTAATTCTTAAATTTAAAAAAGTACTTTATATAAAATGTATTTTAGATTTTCACTTTTTGCTTTCACTGATTTTTTATTTATATTTATTAATTTACGGCTGTTTACAGAATGAAAAATGATTCCTACTCTTCCATTAAAGAAGGAAAAAAGCAGCGGTCACTGAAATAATCAGAAACTGAGAAAAGTAATAATAAATAATCATTTCAGGGAAATCCTGAAATTATGAATTTTTTAATTTTGAATTGTGGTTCAATAGAAATATTTTTTAAAAACAAGAAAAAAATATTAAAATTTATTTTCAACAGAAAAAAAACAATGTCTTATTTTACTAAGTTATAATTTAGCTAATTAAAATTTATTATACCCTTTTTCAGTCTCCATTTATTTGAATGAATGTTAAGTAATTTACCTTTTCTTTAATCGAAGGGGATGGATAATTTTGCAGACAACTGTACATATTTACTACCTAAATTACATGTATTACGACTAATAGATAGGTCCAAAACAATCACGAAACATCCGATCCTAGGTATATTGAGCTAAAATATCCTGTATTTTGCAGTATGATCAGACTTATTCAGACTTATTGGACCCTCTGCTGGGCCGGTTTTGGACCCCCAGGCCGTACATTTGACATCCTGGTTTACAGCCAGCTTTGCTCTTTCATAAAAAGCTGATAACCCACTGTAATGATTTCTACACGAGGCGCTGCAGGCTGAGGGTCACACAGCCGGCCAGTCCGGCATCGCTCATCGACCGGCCCTCCGGTCATGCCCTGACCTCCCTTCCCCCAGTGAAAGACTGGATCCAGGCTGACTTACAAAGTGGACCATCTTGCAGGAGCTGAGGCGGTCGTTGAGCCCCATCCAGCGCTGGTACCCCGGGTAGGACGTACTGGTAGCCCATGTAGTTGGGCCTCTCGTACACCACCCAGGCCCCGCTCTCCACTCGGATGGAGTTGCAGCGGCTCAGGTAGGCGTGGAAATCCGAGCAGTCGCTGTCGCACTCGTAGCGTCGACCCTCATAGAAGCCGATCTGGGGGAGAAGTAGCGGGGTCAAAGGTGACAAAGCAACCGGTGCGTCACCACGCTATTCAGTTTTTCCAGAAAAGCGAGGAAGGATTACGGCATAATAGCTGGGCATCGCTACGCCTCCATTGATCCTCACTTCTGCTCTGGCCGGGTCCACGGTGGCGCATGCCGGCGCCACCGGCGACCCCCCCACCTGGCCACCACCTGCCAGATCATGTCTCGTCTCTGCACTTTGGACGGATCCAGACGCATCGCTGCTCTCTGGCAGAAGACAGAAAAAATAAGACATCATCTACATTTCATTAGGTTATTACAGTCCCCTCCAAAACTGCTGCAGCAGTCTTTCTTTTTGCTGCACACTGAGACGAACATGTCATCACTAGATGCTTTTATTTTTAATCCACCTTTCATACAAAAGACTTCACAAGTTAAAGACATCAGAACAAAGTCATATTGATGTAAAATAAAATGTAAAAAATGCCACTGCTCTCTCTCTGACACAAAAACACACAGGCGAACTCTTAAATCATTTATGAAAACTCTCACAGTACATCCTGTTAAAATTAAAATGAATATATAAACAAATTATTTTTTAATGTACTTAGTAATAAAAGAGTATATTTTTACAGCAGAGTTTTGCTTTAAGGCCAGCTTCTGGCCATTTTATAGATCATTAGGTGCTTCCTGAACAGTATAAATTGACTCTGCCTTTCTAAAACCTTCCACTTTCCTCACTGCCTGCTTTGATTGAATCTCTCTTCAAATCTCGGTTGATTCAGAGTCCACGATGCTGCTGCTGCCACTGCCACTGTGTTACATCACCCTGAAGATCAAAAAGCCCAACACAGCATCACATTACACCCGTTGTTTCACAGAGGAGTTCTTCCCAACGCATCTCTTTTTGTATCATCAGTCTGTAAAACTTGTCCACTTTTTAAGCAGGTTTCCCTCCGTCTATCAGTTTTCTTTCTTCAGGATGCTGTAGATGGTTGTTGTGGGTATGACTGATGTCTTTCTGTTGTTATGATTGATTTTCTGTCCTCTCTCAGCTTCATGGTGGTCTTTTAACAGCTAAAAATCCAGTTAATTGCAGCACAACTCTTTTTATTTTTTATTCTAAATTTTGAAAACAAAAAAAACAGCAGCCAGATTATCACATTGCTTTTTTTCTTCTTTTTTAAAAATTTTTATGTATTTTTTGTCATATTTGTCATTTTATATATTTACATTTGAAAAGGTTTTTAATTTTGTTTTAAAAGAAAGTTCTTTCAAAATAAAAAAATAGATTTAAAAATCGTGAAACGAAAAAGTGCCAATATCAATGTGAATGAGAGATGCAAATTATCAAGTAATTCGTTAATTGATGGTTGTTTCATCTTAATGATTAATGATCGATTAACTGATAAGCAGCAATTTTTCCTGAGAAGCTGAATTTCCCCTCTGAATCAAAAGGTGCCTTTCTATGAAAATGCTAATCGTTTTCCTTAATAAAAGATTTATTATAAACAGCAGGAACACATTCAAAGAACACAAACAAAGATTATTATTATTATTACTATTATTATTATGAATTAAATTTAATATTGTAAATTAAATTAGACTTTGGTCAAAGGACAGCTTCTCTTGTGTTCCCGCATGTGCATCACAGACTTCTGGCATCAAGTGCCTTCGTGCAGGCTGGAGAGGAATCATGGCCAAAAAAAATTATTCATTTTAATTTAGTAATTTGTCATCAATGATTAATTCAGGGATGTCAAACATTCAGGCCGGGGGCCAAAACCGGCCCGGCGTAGGGTCCAATCTGGCCTGCAGGATAAATTTGGTCTAAGTTACTCCAATCAATATGTGAAATACTGTTTATTTTTTGTTCCAGATACCTGTAATTAAAATTTTCATCGTTTTAGATCCATTGTGATCTGTTAGTTGTAATAGTTGTGTGATTAAGCAACTATATAAAATAAAGTAAATATAGAAATTAATAAATATTAAAGAAAAATTTTATACAAAATATGAATAGGTTTTTATCTCAAGTAAATTTTATAAATAAAACATCTTAAATTCAAAAATTTTATTATTTATTGTATGCTAATATATTTGTTTAAACGTTTACAAATTTTGTTTTATAATCTATACAGAATATATTAAACCAAAACATTGAAATTAGTTAAATTGTTAATGTGTAACTGAGGCAAAACATTATGGAAAATGCTTTTTAAAGAAAATTCAGGTTGCTCATTGTGTTCTAAACATAAATTTTAGACCATTAAACAAGCTGATATGTGCTTCTTTACACTAAAACAAAGGGGAAAAATGTGAAGTTTTCATTATTTACAGATTATTATGTTGTAAATTTACCAGTCGGGCCCACTTCAGATCAAACGTGGCGCCTGAACTTAAATGAGTCTGACACCTGGATTAATTGTTTGCATCCCTAAAATAAATTGATTTCTTTCTCCCATCCTTACTTGCTATCATCTCCAGTTTGCCCAGCCTCCTCTGACATCAACTGGGTATTTTCTCCTCTTCAGATGGTTTTGTGTGAAAATCCCAGTAAACATTCAGAGCAACAACCTTGAATCCCCTTTTCTTCCTTGTTCCGGCGCTCACGTTGAGTCATCTTCACCCACCAGGAACGGCTGATCACATATTTGCTAAGCAGCTGATAAAGTGAACGCTGAATATAAACGGCAATAATAAACAGAAGATGAGCCCGTTTTAGTCCAAAATTTTATTTTCTATTCAATCTAAAAGTTCCTGAAAGGCATTTTACAGTGTCCACACCTTCACCTCCTTTTACCAGAACCCACCTGCACTAAACCCTTCAGCAGCTGTGTTGCTTGTGTCCTTTTTAACCCTTAACGCTCCACATGAAAACATGCAAATGTGCAAAGAACTGGCAGAAGTACACTTGGAGGTATTAAAAGCTCAGACTGGCTCTTTGAGGACGGATGGTTTCTGGAAAGGAATATTTACAGACAATCGGGTGAATAAATACAAAAATACGTTTAGGGTTTGTAACAAAATAAACAGGCTACAAGCTCATTTAACACACACACACACACAAACACACACACAGTAAACAGCTGTGTAGTCGCGGCAGATGAGCAAACCAACATGTTTGGACTGGAACGTGTGGAACCACAGCTTCCAGTAACACCACCAAACACCGGTGGAACCAGTTGAAAGTCGCTGGATGATCTGTTTTTTTTTTTTGTTTGTTTGTTTTTTTAGTGTTAATGGGTTTAGAAACTGGTTCCAGACCAGGTTGTTGTGGCAGTCTTCCATCTGAAAGTGTCCGTAGTTTCCAAGCAGACGCTCTTCTGTGGCTCAAACTGGAAGCAGGACCCAGTTCCACTCTAGTCTGAGCTTGTTTTATTTACAGACTGTCCCTTTAAGAGCCGTCCGACCTGCAGGTTCCAGCTGGGAGCGTGGCCCCGAGCCTCAGCAGGCCAGGGGGGACTGTCCCTCCCCCCGCCCCGTCCCCCTGCTGTCCTTCGCCGCTCCGTCCGACTCCTTCAGGGTCGTGACGGACGGCGGGATGAGGCTGTCCAGCTCCTGCCGGTGCCCCGTCTCCAGGAGCCACTCGTGGAACTTCATCTCCACCAACTCCTGGAACTGTCGCCTCTGCTCCCTGCAGACGGAGGAGGAGAGAGGTTAAAGTAAGAAGTTTTATTTCTTTATATCTTTTAACAGGATATTCGTCATGATCTAACACTCATGTGAGCTGTTAGGAAGTGGAAAAACGGATAATAAACCCTGATTTGTTTAGTTTTTTTATGTTGTAGCTGTCTTTATGTGAGGTGTACAGCGAGAGTTGTGATTTCCGAGTGACCTTGAATGCATCGCAGTGCAGGTTTACATTTCCTTTCTTTTCTTGCGATCACAACTCGGCGCAAGCACGCCCGAACAAGTAGCATGGAACAAACGTTATGTTTTGTTTCCGGTCTGACTGGATCCGGTGATTCGTTTTAGTTTACGAACATGACGAGAAAAACTATAAAGGGATGGCCCAAATGGAACAAGCGTTAAAAAAAAAAGAATGCCATTAAAATGGATTTCAGTTAGCAGCATTAATAACGCGTTTAACTGACAGTGCTAATATACTGTTGTGTTTAGTTTTCATTGATCGTTTGTTTATTTATCCCCAATTTCTTCCAATTCCTGTGAAAATGTTTACAAATATTAATTCATTGAAATTAAAAGGGCTGAGTGATCCTTCGCTATAACAAAGTTTACCGTTCGCGGTCTCTGTTTCGTGGATTTTTTTTGCGGTTTTGCCCGCTTTATTTTTTACAGCACACTGTTTTCTGCGTCCTGATTGACTGTGCAGTAGACCAATCATCTCCTCTGGGCCGTGTCTCCTGTTCAGCACGGATGCCTTCAGCCTGATTAAGGTTAACCTGTGATGCTGCAGTGAAGCGTCTCCAGGACGAAGAGGAACTGTGGATCAGGTCTTCAGTCACTATTAATAACTTCCTACGTGTCCGACCTCGTAGGTTCACCGTTAAAATTACATTTGTTAGTTATAAAATCCATCATTATTATTTACAGGAAAATATTTATATTTTATTTCGCAAATAAACATTTGGGGCCTTAAAAGTGCTTTATATATTTAGTTTCATTCTATAAAACTGAACTTATTTTTCTACAAAAGTTTGAACTTTGAGAGTTTAAATAAGAGAGAAAAGTGTGAAAATGTTCATGCCTGAGTGTGGAAAGTGTGGAAAGTGTGCAGGGAGGGTTCTATAGCTTTAAAACATTATAATAATTGCAAAAAAAACTGACTACTTCTCAGATTTTGCCTATTCTGGGTTGTTTTTAGAACGGGACGGGGAACTACTGTACCTGCATTATTATTATAATTATATATACATATATATAGATATATATATATATCTAT
>JAVQJG010094293.1:0-19751 GCA_036024015.1 Craterocephalus amniculus | reverse complement strand
TGAAAGCGTTTGCGGGAAAATTTCCCTTATTTTTCAATCCAAAACTTGACAGGTATGTCCTGAGGTAGTCAGCTCAGTGGGTCCACACATCTACACCCCACTGATGTCCGATTCCCTATCCATCTCTCCTCTTTTGGCCCTTCTCTGCATGGTTCATTGTTTAGTCTGTGTCAAACAAGTCGGATTAAACATCGACTTCCGGTCTAAACCTTAGAAATAAAAAAAAACTTATTTCAACACAAGTAAAAACCATAGACTGTAAAATGAGGAGAAACAAAAACAGACGAAGTCATCAGCAGAAGATCCTCTCGACAAATTCTATTTGCTAGAATTAGATTGAAACTCTTTCATTATTTGGTTCAAATCGTACCGTGAATACGCTGCTTCCTCTGTGACCCTGTTTATAATTAAGTGTTCCTGACAACTTTTTTTCAAAACTTAAAAAAGTTAATGCAAATTACTTTCAATGCAGTTCTGCCATAGGAAACGAAATCTTAACCTTTTATTTTGAAGCCATTCTCGTTTCCGGTATCACCTTCGCTACGACCCGTGCGTTTAACGCCGCTGTGTGTCAGATGATGCTCAGAACCAGGAGCAACTCATTCACACTCCTGTATTTACGTAGGCTACACCAGCGGGTCTCGCAGGAAGGAGACATCCACCAGGCACGTCCAATGGAAATGTGTGATGTGAAAGCTCGGGCCGGGTGTTCATTGTGTTTTTCCAGGGAAACTATGGCTCCTTTAAACGACTATTGATTTTGGATCCTTAAGCTTTTTACTTCTGCGTGCATCTGTCTCGGCCAGTCGTTCATTTATCATTCGCTACTCCCTTGTCTTACATAAACCCACCCACACTGCTGGTGTCTGTGTTTTTCTGAGTCCCGTGGAGAGGATGGACACCCGGCTGCTGGCGCTGCTCTGCGCTGTCACTGCGCTGTCGGGGACCCGGAGCCCCGTGGCTGCTGCGGGGAGGAGCTGTGCTGACACCCGGCAGGTGTACTCCGAGAAAGGGTACAGCACAAGTACCGCTCCGACGACTCAAATCTCAGGTACGATTCTGCAGTCTTCTGTGTTTGGATGAACATAAAACAGCATGAACTTTAATGTAACGTGAAATAGGGCAGTGAAATCTATTAAAGTTAAGTAAAAGGTGTCGTAACAGAAATGTTGGCGCGTCAGCCTGCTCTTTTGCTTTCATCAGGGATAAAAATAACATTATGCATATTAAGGTCAACGCTATTTCACCGCTCAGTAAGCCAAGAGGCGCACCATAAACCCTTACAGAAACACTGAGCCACTATAGCTTAAAATAGCTTAGAAATAGCATTGGAAAGCATCACAATAGACAACACGGCTCCAAACTCACTTAAGAAGGAAAAAGAAAACATAAAGTCCAGACATAATAATGAGTTTTCCCCCTGAGAAATAATGCAGCGTGGTTTAAAACAAATTACAGCCGCCCCCTTTTTCCCCTCTGTGCGGTTTGAATAGGATGATTAAGCGGATGAGCAAATTGCCAACACCGGTGCAACAAAGAACCTCGCCCTTAATTAGTCTTTGCCCACTGTCCCACTGTTAAATCTCTGCATATAGCCTCCTCACTGGTCCTGTTCGTTACTGATAATCTTATCTTTAATATGATGACATGTGGATAACGTGTTTTTTTGTTTGTTTTTTTCTTCTTTTTTTGATAATTAGTTTTGGTAAAGGGTGTGGGAATGAAACAGGAGGGACAATAATGATTCTAAAAGATTACAAAAAAAACATGAGGAAAAGGGAAAAATACCAAACCCTGTGATGAAGCAAATGGACTATATGAATATGTTGTGTTATGAAGATGTAAAATCACTGAGACCATGTCTGCTCCTCACATCCAGACTACTTTCAAAAGTAATTGTGAGTCAAATGTGTGCTTGCAAAGAATTGATTTCATGGCAAATCAGCTCAGTGTGTGAGCCAACTGCAGAATTGATTGATTTTAGGATGCGTGTGTGTATGTGTGTGTGTGTGTGTGTGTGTGTTGGGCTATCACTGCCTGAGTCTTGGCTCACTGTCCCGTGGGCCAGGGGAGCAGATGGCCAGGAGAGAGAGAGTGATGAAGGGAGGCAGTTTAGAAATGGAAATAGAGGGATGAGGATGGGCTAATGGTGAGACACACGGAGAGAACAAAAGAGGCCGAGAGGAACAAGATCGCGGGTGGAGTTGAGAAAGAGACTTTCCACTGTATAAACAGCCACATATTCATGCCAAATGTAAATTATTGAAACAAAGACCTGGACTTATTCCACACTGCGAGTGCTGTGTTTGTTATCCCCACCTCCTCCTGACTATTGTTTGCATACATTATTACCTCAGACAAATCAAAGACCCAACCTGAGCTGACAAAGAGAGGGATTGAAGCTGAATAATTCATACAGGGAAATTGCAATTTTCTCTCTCACAGTTATCTTTGATAAAACGTCCCTATTCACTGAACACGGAGATTACTGGAGGAATTGACTTTGCTAAAAATGGACCTACCGGCTTTATCAGCAAGAGCTTCAATGCAATGATCTTTTAGCCAAAAATTCAAGGCAACAGCATAGATTCATGATGCATGTTGAGACTGAATTATTTTGTTTCTTTGTATTTGTGCTGCAGGTTTCTAACCTTGTGTTCCTTTCTGGCTCTGTTGTACTGTATTGTTGGCACAGGTGAGCACCTGCGGCTCTGTCCTCAGGACTACACCTGCTGCTCCAGTCAGATGGAGGAGACGCTGTCCCTCCAGAGCGAAAGAGACTTCCTCAAAGCCATTGGAGACAACAGCCAGTTCCTTCTGACCACCTTCACCCAGAGACACCGCAGGTTTGATGGTGAGAGGAAGAGTCAGACACTTGTACCCTTATCGTTTTTAATATGAAAATTATCTGCTTTTAAGTTTAAGTATAATTATTCTCTTTAAAGCTTCAGGGGGGGAGCGTTTGAAAGACATAAACTGCTCTGGGCTTCTCCCCGTCTAAACCTCCCACTTTGCCGAGTTAAAAGCGGAAAGTGACGGCTGATTAAAACTTAATCAGGACTTCTGGCTGCTCGGCTTCACTTAGATGCTAAAATATCTGAGCTTCAAATTTGACTTCAAGAGGCCCGAGCGTGGTTGATACTGTTTAATTCCAGCATAAAGCAGATGAACTCACTTGGCTTGTCACAAATAAAGAGACAAAGAATCATATATGCTGACTTCTCTCTAAACTGTGGTGCTTTCATGTTTTATAATGCGACTCAGCGCCATCTTTGATTGGACACTTTCTGCCATGTTAAATCCCTGAATATTTAATCTCCTCTGAGGAATTGGGCATATCTGAAATATTCTAGCTCAGGCTGAATAAAGCCTGAAGACATCTCTGATAACCAAAACAGCCCTTCATGGCCGTCTGCATTTAATAAATCAGTTTGCATCGCTGCAGATTTGAAGCAGCCTCAGAGATGACTCCTCTCCTCCTACTACCTGCCTTAGACTGCTATCACCTCCTTTTCTTTTTCTTTGTTTTTGACCTCATACTTTTATATAATATCTGATGAGTCATATAAGGATGTTTAAGGAGTGGGAGACTGTATGAGTCCTAAAAACAGATTGTGGGGGAAAAAAAGTTCACGTTGTTCCACCGGAGTGCTGGATCTGACGTCCCTGTAAGCTGATAATCTTAAACAGAGGGGGAAGAGGGTGATGGAGCGTCCACGTAGAAAATCAGCTAAGATATTAGAATAAAAGTAGGCAGGTGAGAGGTTGATATTTAATCTCTGCTTATCCTGTCTCTTTGCAGAATTCTTCAGAGAGCTTATTGACCTTTCAGAGAAGTCTATGAACCAGATGTTTACCAAGACCTACGGCCTGCTCTTCACTCAGAACGCGCACGTCTTCCAGGAATTATTCGTGGAGCTTCGCAGATATTACTCTGGTTGGTTTAATGACTTCTTTGTCCAACTTGCCCCAGTCTCATAAAGGAATACTATCTGTGCGTTTTGCACGTATAAAACAATAAGACAAGGCTTGTTCTAGTGGTTTTCTCGTGTAAAAAGCTTTCAGCTGGTTGCAATGAAAATACTTCTCGGCGATAGTCTGCATTCTGCAGAGGAGCTGGAATAAGTCCCTGCTGAAATGACAGTTAAGTAAATCCACTGCAGCTCTGGGCAGCAGGAAAGAAGCAGCTTTTGTCTTTTTAAGGAGTGCTGACGCGCCGAGGGAAATTGGAGAAAAGAAAGAAGAGAGCGAGAATTGGATTCCCAAGGATGCCAGACCGTTTCTATTTCTGTTCCGGATCGCTCTGTTTTGGCATGACAGCCGCTCGCTGGCGAGTCCATCTGTAGGCTGTTGCTGCTTAGTCAACCTGTCTTTGTCTGCCAAACAGCATGTTTGGCTAATTAAAGGCTGGATTGTAGACTCCAGATTGTGGCGTATTCCTTCTGAATAGCCACTAAACATGATTTGCCGTACTACAGTTCTGCAGTGAAAAAAAGGAAAATCAGCAGCAAATATTTTGTCATATTTTGATATTTACATTTTGATTTACAGCTACCATGTTGGAAGCACTAATTAGATTTTGTCCAGTTCTATCAGTTCATTGCAGTTTTTTCTATTTCTTAATACTAACTTGTACCATTAAAAGACCACAGTGTTATACCTTTTTATCAGACATTGAATCATTTCACACCTCTTTTGGATCATCACAAGTTGTTGGGTGTAGATTAGCTGCTTCCCCAGACTAGATGAAAACCAGTATAAATGATGCTTGGAGGAAAAAGTCCAAAGATAAAGTATTGGAGAAATGCTTTAAACTTTCTGTATTTTTCTGCCTGACAGTCTTAGAAATGTAACGCACGGGCTGCTGTCCAAATGTGGTGAATCATTAAGGACGAAGATGGGGTTGTTGTGCTATTTTTCAGTTTTTAGACAAGAAACTTTGTGTTCTGATAGACTTTTCCGTCCACAGGGGGGAGTGTGAGTCTGGCAGAAGTCCTGTCAGATTTCTGGTCCCGACTGGTGGAGCGAGTCTTTACTCTTGTCAACCCCCAGTATCAGTTCAGCGAGGACTACCTGGAGTGTGTGAGCAAGCATGCGGAGCAGCTGCAGCCGTTTGGAGACGTGCCCCGCAAACTTCGAGTGCAGGTGTGAACGTAACAAACGTGCACACAGCAGATACAGCGTTTAATGGGATGGCAGTGGGTTGTAATCTATGACTAACATTTATGGTTTCATATTCAGGTCTCCAGGGCGTTCATAGCAGCCAGAGCACTGTCTCAGGGTTTGGCCACCGGCCGGGATATTGTGAACAAAGCAACAAAAGTGAGTTGTTTATATTTAGCCACACCTTTTAATCCCAGATTATATTTTACTGCTGCTTATAATACAAGGGCAGGCCTAGGATAGAAAATGCGTAGCCTTACTGATTCAAAGTGTTCTTTTGAATAGTAATTGGTGGAGACCCTGTATATTTTTCCTGTTCACTCATAATGACCTGTTTTAGAGCAATTATTGGCTTTTCCAACCCTGAATCAAGATGTAGGAACAAACAGCAATAACTGACCATAAATACTTCCTGACTCCTGAATAATTATTAGTGATAAAAAATAATAGCATCAGTAAAGTTTTCTTGTTTACTGTCATGTTTTGTGATTAAATCTTCCTCATGTGCTGCTTTGTCTTCAGCTGACTGCAGATTCGGAGTGTGTGCGCGGCCTGATGCGCCAGTGGTACTGCCCACTGTGTCGGGGCATGCCCTTCTTGCGGCCCTGCCACTCGCTGTGCCTTAATGTGATGAAGGGCTGCTTAGCCAATCAGGCGGATTTGGAAACGGAGTGGAACAATTTCATTGGTGGGTGAGGGGGGATCAACATCCTGATGTGTCCATGAAATCCTGTAACAGAAGCAGATAGTGAATCTAGATTTCCTTTTTCATCTTCTTTTTCATCTATTGTTATTTCAGTTGTATGATCTGTTGCTATATTGTGGAGAGTTTTGACATTTGAAGTATAATTCTGCATAATTTTTGAGGAGCAAGTTATTCACCAAGCTGTACACATGTTGAATCAACAGATGGGAATTTGAACACTGAGGTCTATGAGGATTAACGCAGGTTTGAAGCCAGCCTCTGTGTGAAACTGCAGTGTTTGCTGCTTTGATGTTGGCATCCTTGTTCAGCCTCAGAAGTTTTCCTTTCCTACTCATGCTTACAGTCATGTTGTAAACATAATTAGATCAAGTAACCATAGTGAGTCCCACTAAAATGCGTTGATCGCTGCTCCCAGCCAAGTCTTTTATGTTTCTAGGTGAGGTAAATCATGTATTTAATCTAAAACTGAAATTTAATGCCTTCTAATTCAATGACTTTAGATGTGTGAGCATAAAAAATGTCAGCGCCCAAAATTACTTTTAGCAGCTTCATGAGTTATTACCATAATTAAACTGGACATGCCCAAAACTAGATTCCCTTTATTGTTCCCCTGTCAATCATTTACTTTTACGTTCTTTTGCCTGTAATGAATTCCTCCTCCATTAATCATTCACGCCTCTCTGCTCTGCCACAACTGATCTGTCTTCTTGTGTCCCCCCTTCCACTTTCATCAAACATGTACATTCCCCTCATTTTTTTCTTTTCTTTTCATGTACAGTGCTCCTTTTTTACCTTTCATCACACCGTCTACAGCTTTCAAACTCCTTTTACATTTGATAAACTCCTTCTTAAACCACACGTCCTCCTTTTTCACTCTTCTCTTCTCATGAATACAGCTTCCTGGTTTGATTTCCATCACCTTCTAAAGAGATGGAAATCACACCCTTTCAGTTAGTTAGCCAGTTAGATTCTAGGCATGGGTGACCATTGTCCTGACATTTGTCATGCTCTGCAAAATAAAAACTAGAGAAACCTTAGTGCATTACCAGACTATGAGAAGTTGCTCTGAGTCAGCAAACTTTATCTCCCTCTCTTTCTCTCGCTCTGCCTTCTACCAGATGCTTTGTACCTGGTTTCAGAGAAGCTGGAAGGACCGTTTAACATCGAGCTCGCAGCAGACTCCATCTCTGTGAAAGTATCGGAGGCCATAATGCATATGCAGGAAAACAGTGTCAGCATCTCCAGTAAGGTAAGAAAAAGGGCAAGCTGATGACGATCTAAAAGAAACCAACATTTTTATTGCTTTCTTGTCATTTGACTTTCAAATAAAACGTTTTACTGAACCTTTAAAGGTGCAAAAAAATCATCGTCTGCTGTTCTCAATAATCAGCTGTGACATATCAAAGCTATAATCCGGATGATTATTTAATTTTAATTCATTTAATGAAAAGTATTGTGCACGGAGAGCATTACACCCAGATGTTTTATCATCTAGATAGATGCCAAAAAGATCCTGAGAAACAGAGATGTTCCTGGATTGTGAAGAGAAAAAAAAAAAGGAAACTTTTTTCTAAGGGTCATTTTGTATGACCTCATTAACATCACATTGACTTTTTAACGGTGCCACATTGAATCAGTCCTTGCTGCTGCTGTCAAAAAGAGCAAGAACTACCTCCCAGCTTTATTGAAGGTGCTTTTTTGTTTATTAACAAAAAGTGGGTGTGTGTTTTGTTGGTTACTTCAGGTTTTTCAAGGTTGTGGAAACCCAAGGCCGGCTCCAGCCCGGTCCAAGCGCTCACCCAAAGATCCAGGGGGCAACAGGAGGCCCTTCCGCACCTACACCCCCGAGGAGAAACCCACCACTGCTGCAGGCACCAACCTGGACCGACTGGTGAGAACAAACAGTGCAGAATTTAGTGTTTTTGCGGTAAAGCCACTGATTTTACCACCACAGCCTTTCCTGAGCTGCAGTTTGGTGTTTTACAATGCACTTTTAGTTGTTGAGAGGGGAAACAAAAAGGTTGGAAAGCCTAATTAATGGACTGAAAGAGTGTAAAACCCTCTGTGTATATCATGAGTCACATTTCACAGTTACGTTTTTTAAATGCTCATTATTTAGATGCATTGAGTTCATATGCAACAGGACTGAGATACAGCCGGGCAAATGGTGAGCTCAAGACGACTGAAATAAGTCCCATTCTGTTCATCTGTTGCTTAAGTGGTCTTGCAATATAAGAAGCAAGCATAAAGCCTTTTCATCTATTTATAAGACCAAAACTATGTGTACTTTAAGGGCTAACCCAGATGCAGTGTCATGTCAGATTTTCACTTTAGCCGTCCTCAGCACCACCGCTTCCAGACACTTCCTCTGTAAGGATACTTTAAAACCAGGTCTGACTCATGATACATTTCCTCCCACCTCCACACAGGTTACAGAGTTGAAGGAAAGACTGCGGCCCATGCGAGGCTTCTGGGTGTCCCTCCCACACACCATCTGCAACGATGAAAAGATTGCCGCCGACGTCACTAATGAGGACCGCTGCTGGAATGGGCAGACTCGGGGGAGGTGAGCGAGATCAGAGCAAAAAGGCTGGAGGTGCGGGGGGGGGGTTCGGATAGAGGGAGGAACAGTGTAGAGGTGGACGGATGCAACAGATGGAGCTAAGTTTATTTAATTTAGCCATCAGCAGTCACCCACATGGTCTGTGCGTGGGTCTGCTTGCTTCTATGCACACAAACACAGCCAACATGGCAGCATGTAGAGACACTGTAGAGCCCTTTGTGTTTGTGTGAAACATCTAGAAAGAGGCAAAACAAGAGTGCACAATGGTGTATGTCATGTTGCAGCTGGATTACAGCTGTTAATATGAAAATACACCCACGTTTGCTCTTTTAATCCCAAAGTGGGATTGAAGCCCATAGCAAATTTTATGCTGCAGACATTGAATTGGTGAAAAAAAAAGATATTTATCACACTAATGTGGCAGAAATCCGAAATAAAGACACTATCAAGTAATGTGATTTTTGTGCTTTGCAAAAAGGTTGGCTCAACAGAAGTTTGTCAGCACAAGATCAGAGTGAAGTTTGTTTTGTATCTTATATTCATGTGTAGATAGACTTACCCTGCATGTCTTCTCTGAACATTCCTTATATGGTTATCACAAATCTTAAGGCTGTTAGACACTCCAGGGTTATTGGGCGCTGGCTGGTGTGTCAGTCGTCTAACAGGTATTACATGGAAAAACATATAAGGTTTATGGAGACATACAACTATACGAGAGAGCAGTCGTCGGCTGACCGGAAAGTCTAGGATGATTCTAGGCTTCCCCTGACTCCACGTCGCAGCGTCCTTGGAGAAGAAACTGAATCCTAAATTGCTGCCTGATGTGCTTATTGGATGTGAATGTGTGTGATAGTATAAAGCACTTAGTATATTCCAATATTAGTGCTGCATGTGTGTGTGTGAATATGCGGCCTTGAGTGGTTGTGACTAGAAAAGCGCTATACAAGTACATTCCTTTTCCCTTTTACAAAGATGTTTGTGTGGCAAATAGTTATTTCCTTTACAGTATTCATAATCATTATTTGCTAAAGTTGGTTCACATTGCAATTTCCCTCAGGGATACAAAAATAATTTTCCATTTCACTGAAATCATGTATCACAAGCTTCTCTTTTACAGAGTTTCTTTAGACGTTCCAATTTATAGTGCCCCAGTTTGTATTACACATGGGAAATTCAAGGGTTTATAGTTTTTATAAACTGCAACAGGAAAATGCAGAATAGCTTATCCTCCGCTGTTATTATTATGACATTTTTAAGTGACGTTCCTGCCAGTTAACTAAAGGTGAAATAACATAAATTGTTGCATTTTTTTCCCCTAAAATTTATAGTACATTTTTGAACTATGATGAGTTGGAAATGAATGACTGAATATCTGAAATTCAGATCAAACTCCTGGACATTCAGAAGCCACTAATTACAACATGTCCTCTCCAAATATGCACATGTTGAGGCAGAAATTCGTCACAGATCTTTTTTTAGGAACATCAAATGATGTTTCCGCCAGTCTATACCCTAAAGGTTAAAATAGCTTCTTAAAAGTTTTTTAATCAGATTGCACCAAATTTCAATCTGATAGTTGAGGAGTCATTTTAATCTTAGTCACAGAAATACAGTAGGATTAATCCTCTGGTTTCTTTTGCGTCATCAGAAAGCTGCAGAATTTCAACCTGGCTGTTTATTTCAAACTACATTCAAAGTACACGCCGCTACTCCAGTTTATATCATTTTATTAGTCACTTTCACTCAAGGACGTGATTATATTTTTTTAATATAGTATGTGCATTAATGCTTCTTTGTGCGGGCTCAGGTACCTTCCTGATGTGACGGGCGACGGACTGGTTAGCCAGATCAACAACCCTGAGGTGGAGGTGGACATTGCCCGTCCAGATGTGAAAACCAGACAGCTGATAATGGAGTTAAGGGTGGTGACCAATAAACTGAAGCATGCTCAGAGCGGACAGGATATGGACTTTATGGACAGTGAGTGTTTCTGTCAACATTTACAGCATAAGTATATGTGTAAAATCCATCATATTTATTATCATGAATTTGCTGAATTTGCCTCCTGACATATCTACATCACTAAGCAATTTTTTCCCCCCTTGTTTCAGGCGAGGAAGGCAGCGGCTCAGGTGGTGGGGATTATGGTGAAAGGTACAATGATGACTGGCCAGGATACGGGCCGTACTCTCCACCTTACAGTAAACCTCCGCGTAATCCTGCATCCAGTCCCGCAAAGCCTCCCCGAGGCCGAGACAGAAACGGGCCTAAGTGGAACAAAAACAACGGACATGGACGGGCTCGGTCTGCAGCCAGTCTGCTCACCTTCTCCCTGGTTCACCTGCTGTCTTTGCCTTTCATGGTCTCTGTGTCCCCCATGTGGAGATAGCTGGTTATTACAGCCCAGAGGTTCACAGGAGTTTTCTTTCACGCTGGAGTCTTCAAATTGTGAAGGGAGGGAAAAACAAAAAAACTATTCCATTTGGGAAAACCAGCAAAAAGAAAACTAAAGGAAAAAAAAGCTAATTTAGCAATAATCAATCTTTTTACTGCACTAAATGAATCAAATAAATAAAAATTCCCATTTCATTAGTAACAGGAGGGACATTAATCAGTATTAATGGTAACAAACAAAACCTAAAAAGCACAGCCATGTTTTTTGTGCCATTTTGACCGATATGAGTCTGAAGCTGAATGGTGATTTCCGCTGGAAGTCTTGAGAGACATGTTTCTTTAAAAAAAAAAAAAAAAAACATCTTCTGAAATTGGTAGTTTGGCTGGATGGAGGCGCCACAGCATGGTTTCTACTGGTCTGAGACAGAGAATAGCTGTGGCAGTTAATACTGTTTGTTTCTTTTCTCATGAAATCCCGTTAATACATATAATTTGGTTTCAGTCTGGCTGTAGTTGTTGTTTTTTTAAAATCCTTTTTTAAAATCTTGTGTAATTGGTAGAATTTAATTTACTCGCTCTTTTAAATCTCAGTGTTAAAAAAAGGTAATAAGAGACTTTTAAAAACCAAACAAAGAGCTGAGTGTGAATGTAAAAGCTTAGACTTATTTGGGTTGCTTAAACGTAACATATTGATATTTTTTAATTTATTTGTAATATATTCCTATTCTTTTATCAATTTGGAAGCAACATTGACTGTTTTTATCATCTGGAAGTAATTTGTTTTTAAGGGGACACACTGGAAAAAATGTGTAAAGCAGTTAATTTAGTATTATTCCTGCACTAATATAGCAGCTGCAGTTTTTTTCCATCCTTCTCAACCAGAGATAATGATGCATTACGTATGAAAATGTGTGTGTGCATATATGATGGTTTTATATGTTCTGCTGTTAAGATCTGGGATTTTTTTGAGACGTTGGGATGTTTTTAACATACTTTTCTACTTGTCGTACTTAACCGCAAACAAATAATGCTCAAAAACTAAAAAAAAGCATGTTTACATGACAATTTAAAAAATTGTAAGCCTGACAGGCACCAGAGTTTTAACCTGGAAGTAGGTGTACCACATCAAAACTCTTAAAAAATTCACATGATGATTGTATCATCTGGCTTTTTGAAGGAGCGTACAGATTCCCACAGAAAGGGACACTTGTGCTCGCTGTTACCTGCAGAACTTCCTGTTATATTAATTCTAAAACATGTCATGTCACAAAGGTCAGGAGGTGTTCGAGCCCAAAGCACCTGCTGAGCCAGTTATTATGGTATTCATTTTGTGACATCCATAATGGTATCCCATTGCATAACTCCATTACCCTTTCTGGGACAATATTGGTCCAATTAAACAGCCGGGTCAAAAAAAGCTCAAGTCAACTGTGTATAAGTCACTGTGTTGACTGAGTGAGCTTTTATTGTGATTTGGTGTGATGATTGATTACAGAAGCAAGTTATATCAATAACTTTTAAATAGCATCTCTTAACTTCTTTTTTTCGTTTTTTTTAATTTTAGATTGTCTCTTAATTTTTAATTGCTAAGTGTGCCTCGATAAAGATGAGATCAAAGAACATGAAGGTAAGAAAGTAAAGGGAAGGCTTTTGGTGAAACAGCATTATTGACATGATGGTAAAAATGCTTAACTTGCAGAGTTCATTGTTATTTTATTTTTGTTTTTTTGCTAGACTATGCTGTTTAGCTTAGATAGCAGGAGGTTACTAAAAAGAGGGATGGCATTTTGTTAAGTTATGTACTGGACTGTTATTAGCATGTGTAGTTGCCATGTAGTCTAGCCTAATCAAGCTCAAGTAGAAGCGCTTATAACCACAAAGTATCATATTTTTTTTGTTTTCTTTTTTAAATACTGTGCTTAATGACAGCCTGTTCAACTGTGTTTTTATGAACTCTGTAAGCCTCACATTCTCCAGTTTCAAGCTAAGCTAACTGGCTAGCTTGGGTTATAGCTCCAACTGCTAAGCAACTTAAGCATATTTTCCAAAATGTTGAACTTCTCCAGATGGTGAATCTGTTCATTGGACCTTTAGAAGAGAAAAGGGAGGCGGATGATATCAAGGAATGTATAAACGCTGCAAAGTGACATGTGTGTTTAATAAGAAATTTTGAAATGCAAGTTATTTAATAGAAGGAATGTTAGAAAGGGTTTCAGTCAAAAACACCTCCACTTTTGAAGAAAAATTTGTTTTTAAAGACAGTAAAATGCGTTTTACAGATAGATTTCCACCAGCAGTCAGATATGGGTATGTTTGAAATCAAAGCCTTTAAAGATGCTAGAAATGGAAACCACCTACATGATTTTATTCACTCACATTACAGTATATTGCACAAAAAAAACCTGTTCTCCGGTATTCAGAATAATGGTGTTTCAATAATGTGCTGTTGATGGATGACAGTCAGCTAATTTCAGTGGTGGCTGCAATATTTCCACAGAATTTCAGGAAACTACTTCTTTGTCCCATTCCCTGTACTCTCACATTCCTTCATGGTGAAAGTGTGATACAGCTTTTTGTGTTGTAACTGTTTTTTTTGGTATGAAATAAATGTTTATTTGTTCCATTAAAAAAGTGGAAAAACAGTGACAATTTTTTGTTATGTTTATTTCACAAAGATAGTCACATAGACAGTTAAAAAAGTCAGCATCTCAAGTTGTGGCTGTTTAAAAAAAAATTTTTTATTCTTTTTTAAAATTGACTAATTGAGCAACATGAAGGATTTTATGATATTTAGTGGTGAAAGTGCAGATTACAACCAAATATATATTCTTACCCACACTCAAGTATGTCTTACAAACTAGGCTGTCATAACATAAAAGGTAATCTCTAAATCCTTGATACTCCTACTTAAGTAATAAAGTAAAGTAATAAGTTCATAACAAGCAGGTCATCAACTGCATCAATAAAAAACACAATGCATGCAATGCTGAGAGAGAGAAAGCCATCCCATCACCAGTTCCTGACATGCACACCAAACCTCATCAGTCCTTAAGAAGAGTCCACTTTGTCTTTGGACTTTCATCATCTGTGAGCTTCTTCTTGTTATCAAGACAAGGGATGCTTCTCCGCTGAAGACAGACAAATATAAACCAGGACAAAATGAACTGTTTACTATGGAAGTAAATGCCAATATGGTGAATACAAAATAAATTAACCCCTTGCACATTATGACAAACCACACAAACTACAGTCCAAGTTAATAAATTTAAGAACTTCAGATGTTCTAAACGTCAGTTTAATTACCAGCCAATCTATTTGCTGTTTCATACTTTTGCATGTAATCTTAATTATTCATAATTTATTAGAATGAATGACTTCACAATAAAATGATTCTTAATTGTCAAAAACTGCTTGGAAACTCTACAATCCCTACAAACATGTAAGATATAAATATTAAATTTATTAACATTTAATGTTAAGATTGAACACTGACCTCATTTCCCATTTAAGAAGTACATTTTTATATCCTGTGGTTTGAAATATCACAGAATTGATAGCATTTTTAAGAACTGTGCAAGTAATATGACCTTTTTCGTGAAACGGCAAAATAATGATTACTCAGTTTGTAGGATTAGAGGCTTGTTTCATTTGCACTTACCTTCCAAACCAGGAGGGCAAAAAACAGCAACAATAGAAGCGCTGCAATGACTGACAGGAAGATTATCCACCATGCTACTTTGGTTAAGATATCAAACTTTTTCTCAAGGAACACTGTCAGCTTAACCTGTGGATAAAGAAAATTGGTGCAGAAAGAAAGTCAGAACAATCATTAGAACCAAGGCGGTTGGAAGAATTTTTGTTACATTGTTGAATGTAGTTATCTGGAACTTGCCTGAGTCCTGGGGTTTTCTGATTTAAATCCAATATTCTCTGGAGAGTTGGTCAGACTGAGAGCAGCCTCTATGTCAATGTTCAGGTAGTTCAAAGAGCTGTAATCCTGATATGAGATGAAAAAAAAGTTAAACCCATCTGAGGTGCTCATTGCATTTAAAATGTAAAAAGTTGAATCTAAGAGTTATTTTCCAAATTTATACATCATTTTTTTTAAATTTACAATCTATATTTACATTCTAAATTGTGGTTTGTTACACATGTTTGTAGTCTTGACAGTGATATATTCAACATTTTCCCAGTCGGATTTTGTGTTTTTTGTGTGATTTCAAGTCCAGCGTTTTGATACATTAAATTAAAATGACAAAATAGCTATAAAACCACACAAGTGAGATTATGCTGAAAATAATGATACCAAACAAGGCTGGTTGAAGTGTATTTAAAGATGAAATACAAGCATACAATCAGAAGTAGCCAAAACCAGCCATTTATACCCTAGACCCCAGAGGGTTAATGGGATATGTGCAAGGACAGGTTGTGGAGAAGCTGACAGAGACTTGTAAAAACTCAGTTGGAAACAGCAAAATTAGGAGGTGGAAATCATTCAGGATGAGAAAGAAGACAAATAAGACAATGAGACAGAAGATGAACATGAGAAAGAAGACAAATGTGGGCAAATATATCTAACTAGGACCAGAGAGGAGATGCAATAGTATTTCATTGATTTTTTTTTTGTCAAGTCCAGTTGCATGGTTGCCTCACAGCAACAAATATTTTTTTACAATCTTGTATTTGAATTTTGTGTTTTTCATATTACTAGTTTTTCCAGATACACAATATACAATAAAATAATGTTTGTGTTGTATATAACTATATAGTACAGTAAATGCTACTCTGAGGCAAAACATCGTGAAACATCTTTAAACATTCTTAAAAAAGGCAAAAACTAAATTAATTCTCCAACAGAAGTAAAGGCCCTCATAAAGCCAAAACATATATAAACAACTCTGGTGGTAAAATTTCATCACTTAGTGTCTATTTTGTGTATTGTCAGACAAAAACATGAAACAGCTGCATGTATTATTTTGGTGGAGGGAATCCATTCTGAGAAGACTGAAGATGGTTTTCAGTGCTGTGTTTCATTGTGCGATAGATATGTGGAGTCATGATAACATACATGACTCTTTTTAGAGTTGTGCTTATTGTTGACAAACTAAACAGCGTTTTCTGGGGATGTGTTTAAATGCTTGGGAAAAATTGTAATATGTATGGTGTGGGTGCATGGCTAAGCCTCAGTGTGACTTTACAGAACTGTTGTGTTTCTGTTCTGAGTCAAGCACCTCTTCCACGGTTGCGTTCCAGAGGTGTGAATGAAGAACTATCATTGCAGTACTATCCAGGCCCAGCAGAGGGCAGCGTATCTCCACACAACTGAGTCCATCTGAGCAGCTCTAAAAGGGAAGACAAAAGGCCCAAGACAAAATACAATTGAGGGATTTCAGATCTAATATGTTGACCTTTACTTTAAAGTGAGTAACATCTGTACAGCTTTATGCTATGATAACACTGTTCAGTTTCATGATTTCTTACCAAAGCTTTGTATTTTCTTGTTGGGAAAATTGAAAAGTCATCTGTAGTGAGAGCTTCAAATTCAGCTTGACGTCTTCGCCTTGTAGGAGCATCCCAGCCCTTGAGTCCATATATATCATGTTAGAGGTTTATAAACATGGATTAGATTTTAAAGAATTGTGTTAAAAGAGGAAAAATTTATACCTTCACATGTCTGAGTGGATTGACCTCCTTTGCAGGTGAACAAGGCTCAGAATGTATACCTTTCTTGCTAACATGAGTCAAGTACAGGAGCCATTTTCCTGCAGAGTCCTCCTTTGGCCAGAAGATGTTTAATGATGCATTTGTAGAAGACTTCAGTGGCCTTCCTAAATTTGTTATCTATGTAAGGAAATACAATGTAAGCTGGAGCTATATAAACAAGATACAGTATAATCCTGCAGTTAAATGCATCTCTAAACAAAACAAAAGCCAACATTAGCTCACCTTGAACTCAAATTGAACCGACGGTCCTATTTCATCTATTGATTTAATGGCACTTTCACCCTTCAGGTTTTCACCAAGTGACACTTGCGAAGGCTTGGCTAACCTGAGATATAAAAACAAAACATTATTGGTAATTATTTCTGTCAATTTATCTAAACTGTACCCCCCCCCAAAAACATAAACATTTCTTTTATGAAAGATCATGAAGATCTTTTTGCATGATGACATAAAACTACCAGTGTTATCATTGTCGGAACAACAAGAAAAAAGTTATATCTGCATGAAAACAGCAGGTAATACCCACCCATGTATTTCCAATCTCAACTCAAAAACCACTTTGGCGACTACCTGAGCTGGTTGTATTTCTTGTATGCTTGTCCTGCATCACAGGAATAACAGAATTATTATCCATATACGTTTATTGTCATATAATCAATTACTCCTGCAAGTTTCTGTACTGATCAGCCTACATACGTTTCAAGTTGCACCGTGACGTTTACATCTTTTGTACTTAATGAGATGCGGGAGGTTGAGAGTATGACATAAAAGGTCACCTAGAGGGAGTAAAATAATCAGTCACAGTGCAAATGGTCACACCCACATGGAAGAAACTAAGCAACACCTCTCACCTCAGCATCTCTTTTGAGAGGATTCCCCAGCTCACAGTCTATTAATGTTCCATTGTCATTGACTAAACAACTCACTTGTGGTTCCTATGGGTTCAAACATTCATATAACATTTTGGTATGAATTTAAAGAATACCAGACTACAACTCCTTCACAGCTGTTTGTCTGTACTCACAGCTGTTCCACCGTGGACTACAGAGGAGTAGCGCAACGTGTCTGAAAGCCGAATGACTGAGTGAGCCTGATGTGCATCATCCCCATTTCTGTTCATCACAGTGATCTCCAGAGCTACGTCTTCATCAGAAGGAGTGATGACTGCAGCACCATCCTCCCTACAGAGTGATGTTATCATAGATGAGAGGGTGGTTCGAGTTGAAGGGGTAAGTATTTAATCAAAAAGTCTGATTTTGCATTTGGATATTTCTGTTTACCTGACCGGCGATTTAATAAAAACATTTTGACCGTTTCTTGTCTCTTTGGAGCAGAACTTGTACTGGAACTGCAGGTTACTTTGGCAGATGTTGTCACTGCCACAGCCCCCATTTATTAGAGTTATCTATTTGAAAAAAAAAAAGGTTAAAAAAATTGTTTCTTTTACACGTTCAAATTTAAAAACAATTTTCTAGAATAAATCAACATGGTTATAATGTATAGAGACAAACACACACCTCTGAGACAGTGGTCTTCTCTTGGTAAATGCTGAGGACAGGCGTGATGTTGGACACATCTGTACTTGCACTGGCTGTCTCACTGAAGTTCCACAGAGAAACAGACACAGAGACGGGGATACTGTGCAGCCTGTCGGCGATGTCTCCCTGCAACAGAAAATTTTAATTTTGGTTCATTATGACACTGTGGTATATTTGGGGCTAAACGGCTATAACAATTGTTTGCTCAGAAGGTTTGGTGTAAAGAATTTAACCATTGACAATATGTGATACTGTTCATGCATCCCTTTTGGTATAACAACATTGAAAATGGGACTAACAAACTAACTTATAACTGCTTGGCCCTATAAGTGTTAATAGAGTTTGTCCATTGAATAGAAAGTTATGATATATAGTACTAGAAGCCGGAGCTTGTTTCTTGTACAGATTTGTCTCCCTTGTTCAGGCAGCTCCAGTTTTCCTTGTGAAGAACCAAGGAAGACGACTCTGGGCCTTAGTCCTCGGTCAGAATCAGCCTTGAAAGTGTAGTTGAGCACTGTGAATTATATTTAATGCAGAAAATAAGCATCATCAACCAATTAATTTCTATTGGGAACACTATGTTATTAATAATTCTAATTCCATGTATCCCAGGGCTACATTACCAGGATTCATACCAGCCTGTGTCTATTGAAATCATAAGGCATCCAACAGTGTAAAATAACTAAGGGTATATACCGAAATTAAAGTAAAAAACATTCCATATAATGTTATATAAAATGAAATAAAGCCAGGAAACTCACTCAATTTATGGTTAAAGGATGCTGGATGTGTTGTGTAGGTAAAGCAAGCTTCACCTGAAAATTCACTTGAATTTCACACAAAAATGCATGGAATTAAAATTTCAGGAGATCAGAGTAAAATCCAATTACAGTTTGAGGTTTTAATATCTCACCACGTCTTTTCATCACACCGTTCTCTTGTGATGTCTATTTGATTTGGTGTTATCTTGAGAGAGGTGCTGACCGTGATGACTGGACGTGCTCTGTAACACAGGGAACATAAATTATACAGCTGCTTGTGTGGAAAATTCTTTTTTTCTGTTTTTCTCTGTTATGCTGAAATTACCTAAAAACAAAAACTGAATCTGAGAGCGATCCAACAGCCAGATCAGGGTAATGGTTGTCATCAATGTCCAAGTTACCACTTAAAGAGTAACCAAATAGACTCACTGTCTTTGGTCCTGGTGAGAGTACCTGAAGAAGCAGAAATTAAGAGATGATTATCTTTCTAAATCTATATCTGAAGCCTGAATATTTCCAAGCAGAGATTTAACGTGTTGATTATTTATAGCAAAGAAAAAACACTTACCTGCGCAGGTGTTTTGTTGATACCATCTGATGAGCCACAGTAGAGGTATACCCGACCAGAACCATCATATGGCGCCCCCACAGCAATATCTGTTAACAAAGTTAAAAACTCAAATCAGCAATAAAAATGTTAGTTTACTGTAAATTTAAACATAGTCAACTTTTCTGACTTCAAAACTAATTATCTGTATATTTTCCATACAAATACACAATATAGTATATGCAGTGATGGGAATAACGGCGTTAGAAGTAGCGCCGTTAGTTAACGGCACTACTTTTTCAGTAACGATGTAATCTAACTAATTACTCTGCTCATCGTTACAACGCCGTTACAG